>JBAMHX010000001.1:31941697-31955168 GCA_037177515.1 Pseudomugil tenellus
CAGTGGTAGCAAGCACTAACATCCAGTACTCACAAAAATTTACGGACATTCAACTTTAGACAAGGTGAAATTAAGTTCACCTATAAATGTGTAAATGACCATTATTCCTGTCAAGGACAAGGACACGGGTTTCTTTAGATTGAGAAGAATATAAAATTAATAATGAAGAATAAAAGAAGTTGAACATACTTTAAACATCAAAACAAGAAAGAGACAATACATTAAGACATACAGACATGGTACATACAGACCAGAGATCTGTCGTCACACAGAAGTCTGGAACTATTCTGCCCTAGTTAGATAGGGGAGCTTTGTTTAAAGACTTTGGTTATGTGTGTCTGTTCTCATGATATGACAACAAAAACGAGGGGTCGCCTAAACATTTCCCTGATTGAAGGAACCCGGCCTTGCAGATGGTTTACTAAGGTCAAGTTTATTAAGCTAATATATGAAATTTCCCCAACAAAGGTTTTAGGGCATTTTAAGCCAATTCGGAAATGATAAAAAAAAAGCCAAATATCGTTTTTTTTTTTTGTTTTGTTTTTTTTATGAGTAATGTATATGTGTGTGTAAGTAAGTTGGGAAGTTCTGGTCAACATCAAAACTAAAGTCTCTGAAAGACCCTGTTGAATTCAAAACCTGTTTATTTTGCACATTTCTGGCGCTGTTGTTGCCTTGCAGTTTCCTGAAACTGTAAAATGATACTCCAAAAACATTATTTTACCTAATTTTACATCATATGACGGCCGCATTTGTCTTACTGCACCACAATACATACCAGCAACTGGATGTCAAGCCGTAGGGCAGGGGTGTCAAACTACATTCCTCAGGGGCCGCTGTCCTGCAGGTTTTCAATGTATCCCCGTTTCAATGCACCTGGCTTGGATCCAGCAGCCAATTAAGTTCTCCACAATAATTGGCTGATAGGACTCAGGTGTGTTGGAGCAGTGATACATGGAAAACCTGCAGGATTGTGGCCCTTGGGGACTGGAGCTTGACACCCCTGCCGTAGGGACTATTGCAGTATCAGCCAAAAGGTGTGAGACAGCATTATCAAAGAGACTGTGGAAAAGAAAGTATAAACAATAAAACAGGAAATAAGTGCCAACCCTGGCCTGACTTTTATTAGCTAGAAAGAACTCAATGAAGAGACAGGAAGAAAATGGCTGCTAAATCAGTCATCGTTTAGAGATGCGAGAGTGAAAAATTCCCTCAAAGATCACTATTTTTGCTCTAAACACTGAAGAAAATAAATATATAATAATTTGGTTCCACACCTGTATGGTGTAAGTTATGTATATTGCTTAACTATCACATACCATCTATTCCAATCCATTTTTTTTCTAGATTACTTCTAAGACAACAAAGTTGACCAAGCTCTTTACACAACCCCCGGCACAACAACTGGTATGAACAACTTTACACACAGTAAAATAATATACTATAAAAATAACAAAGCTTCTAATAACAGTAACACACATTAAAACTGGATAAATAATTAAACATAAAAAGAAGTCAACAACTCAAGCTTTGTTAAAAGCCAGAGAGAGGATTTAAATACAGACCCAGGCTGTGTGAGGTGCAGTGATAGTGCATGCTTTTTCTTCTATACCTTCTATGTCAGGCCAGACAGCTGCTACTGAGGGTTAATGTGCTGGTTCAATTTCCTCTATGACACTTTCTAAAACTCCATCATGACTAATTAATTGTAATTTGCAAGAACAATCTCTGCCAAAATCAGTTTTCTTATAAAGGGACGTCCTATCTCTTCACTGTCTCTGCTAAACATAAAGTTGTCATATTGTGGCTTTTTCTCATCATAAACAGTCTTTAACTTAGTTTTGGTATTAGTTTGACATTTTTAACATCATTGAGGTCTCTAATGTTTGGTGAAAATGGATGTCTTATAAGATGTCTGTTTTAGCCGTGATCTCATGCCATCTTGCCATTATAAAATGTGTCATTTGTGTCGGTACTGGTGTTATTTCTTTGTTTACAGAGTGGTTAGTCGTTTCATGCTCAAGTGATTTGACTAAACTGGGAGATAAATTCCTAAAATCACAGCCTTTAACGATTAATTACTTTTTGTACCCAAAATTAAGGATGAAATCCAGAGATTAATGGGATTATCAGCTCTTCTACGTGTTCTTATTTAAAACTTTTCTGCAGAGTTAACAGAGTTGAAGCTCTGCAATGTGATGTAAATAAAAATAACTTTGGAATAACAATGAGAACTCTTGTTTTTGAAAACATATTTTGATTTGAGAGCTGATTTAATACAAACCAGCTGCTGATTTGCTTGAGACTTGATATTGTTTTTTGTAAGATAAAGATTTGGTCACAGCTAAGTGGAAATTAAACAATAAAAAGCGTCCATTTTAATTACAGTGGCATGTTAATATCAAGGTGTTTGCTGTGATTCAGATGGGAGATTGTTTTTCCATTTGCTTTAGCATACAAGCATGGTGTCAGCATTAAGAGCAGTTGTCTGTCAACCTGAAGGTTGGCGGTTCGATTCCAGGCTCCCTCTAACTACACGCTGAAGTGTCCTTGGGTAAGACACTGAACCCTATGACCCCCCCCCCCAAAAAAAAAGTAAGTAGCTTTGGATAAAAGTGTCTGCTAAATGACTGTAATGTAATGTAAATAAATAGCACAACAGAATGAATAAATATTAAGTCAGATGAGAAATTATAGCTGACAAATATGACAGCTGGAAACAGAAAGGTCAAAAAATGAAGCTCAGTTTCACTGATGACAAAAAGGAAGAAAATCTCCACTTTTATAGTGATTTAGTATAAATTATAATCTTAGGAACAATCTTTTGTTGTGCCCTCCAACACCAAAATAACCTGCTCACACCACTGATAAAAATGCTAAATTGGCTGTTTGAAAAGCTGTTTTTAAAATGTTTTCCATTGTCAACTAAGGAATGATTCATGGATAACTTTTTAAAGATGAATTCATTATAACCAGTCCATAGAGGGTATTTCCTACAGTAGACAGCTTAATACTGAGAATTAAAACAGATGAAGGCCCTTCCCTGGCGATTATGCACAGATTTAATTGCGCTGGAAAGAGAAAACCATCATGTATTCCTGCAGCAAAGGCAGCCTTTCTTTACCACTCAGAACTGTTGAGTCGTCAAAATCTTCTATTCATCAGGTGAGGTGGAGCGTCATTGATCTCATCATCATTTGGCTCATATATTCATCTTTTACTGCAAAAAGAAAATCATAAACGTTGCTTTGCAAACATTTTCTGCTGATTGTTTATGGGACTCTGTCATTATTCTAAAATCTCATTTGTTGAAGCAAATCCAGTAATGGATAATTATTACTTCATTTAAAATATGGCATATAAAGTAAGATAGTTAAAGAATTTGGCCATTGCTTTGTCTCTATGGACTTTTCATTTTTACATCATTGTTTTTTTCCTTCCACAAGGTCTCGTGACTTGATTGCAGGTTCTTCCATAAAACAGAACCCGATCAATCAGAAATCTTTATACAAATAAAATGTCAACATTTTCAGATATTAGGTGATAATATGCAGACAACCTCTTCCTTGCCCCTGGAGAAAGTCGGCTGCCATGCTTAAGCCGTGTTGCCTCTGCAGCTGCTCCCTAATTGACGTGTGCATCGCTGTAATGTGGTGAGAGTAGCCTATTTATTTGTGTGTGGGTAGAAGCCACAAGGTAGCTTCCTCTTGTCTTGCCTTTCTGCCAGTTTTTGCTGCAGCGGGATCAATTAATATCTGCATGTGTGCATGAGTGTGTATGTGTTTGTGCCTGTGTGTAATCGAAATGTGTGGGAGGGTCAACGCACGTGTGTCTGGATCTAACAAGTATGTTTCATAGAGGGTGTGCATGTGTGTGTGTGATATAAACCCCTCCTGTTGAACCACTACCCCTGCAATACCTCCTCTAATATGCTAAGTACACAGGAGAGCTCCCTTCTTCTCTTCTTCCCTCGTGTTTCTTCTCTTTTTCATTTTTCTGTTTATCTCACGGAGGGACACCGATTTTTTTCTTAAATGTCTTTTTCCTCACCTCGCTGAGAAGTGTGCTCTTTCCATCATGTATTGGTGTATGGACTATGCCAGCTTGCTTCCTTTATGTGTTTTCTAATTAATTAAGCAGCACATACACTGTCTGATTTGCTTTTCCCCCAAATCTTTATTTTTTTTTACCACACTCCAACCTGTGTTTTTTTCTTAACTGCTGATTGTGTTGAGCTTTTTCCTCTTTATTTCCTTACTAACAATTATCTCTCGCTCTCAAAACTGACTGGTTCTCATTACAATCTCACAATTTTCTTCCACATCTTGCCCATCCGCATTCTTCTAATGGCATTCGTTTTTTTCCAGTCTTTAATATATATGCCCATTTTACTCACCTTCTCTACATTTATTTCTTCAGCATCACATCTTAGGGACACCCATTTCTCTCCCCCTCTCTTGGTTTGGCTCATGCTATCAATGTGAGTGATTGTGCAATCCTGCGGCGTGTAAAAGACATGAGGAGACTGTCAAACAGATCAATAGACAGTGTCTGAATATGTCTTCTAACCCCTTTCTACACGCCATTGCTCAAACTCGCACACGCATCCATGTGGATGTTGAAAAGCATCCCACCAGGCACAGATGCAGATGAGAAAATGCTCTGAAGTAACTTTGACGCAAATGCAGGCACCTGCACACATCTGCATGAACACAAACACGGGAAGCAGACTGTTGAACTTACATCATGTGAAGATGTGAAGACGTGTGTGTGAGTTTGTAAACAGAAGCGGTGATAATTATGTTTGCCTGTGATCGAGTTTCAACTTGAACAAGCAGAAGTTAGTCGATCTAATTAAATTGATGGCTTAAGAGACACGCTTTCTAGTTCCACACAGACCCGCACAAGAACAGAAATACCCGCTATAAAATACTACAAGTGTCAGATTGCTTGTTTGCACCCCACAGTGGTCATCCCTGCAAAAGGGGGAGCTCGCGTTATGTTCCACTGTTAGTCCGATCATCTATCAGCTTAAAGCTGTTCCTATTACTGAGGAGCAAATCGGTTAAATTAGACCTCAGTAATAGTTGCATCTGCAAGAGCATTATATCTTATTATTTCTCTGACATTGTTATATGCTGTAGTTTTCTAGAAGTCTCCACAGCTAGTAGCAAACTAAACAAGCATGGGAAGAAAGGAAAAGGTCCGTCACAGTGGTCTCACAGTATTGCAGTCATGATTGTGAAATGCATGTGGGCTAATGTTTGGACAGCATGTGCTATGCATCATATTACTCACATGTAAGTTAATTACCCCCAACTTGAAAAATTTGCTCTAGCTCTTTGCAGAAACTCAGATCTAATTAACATAGGGAAAGAAAAAAATTAGTGCACCTAGCACTGCAGGCAACACCTGTGCCCAAATACACTACAGCAGTTCGACTTCACTTATCTATGATGTCTCTTCTGTTTGATTTTGTGCTTGTGTTGTTCTTATTCTCAGATGTAAGTCGCTTTGGAGAAAAGCGTCTGATAAATGACTGTAATGTAATGTAATTTTTTCAATTCAATTCAGCTTTATTTTGTATAGCGCCATTTCACAACAATGTCATCTCAAGGCGCTTCACAGAGATCAATTTAAGTCAATTAATAATAAGTAGCCGATGTAAAGGAAAACAAAAAGATTGCATCAAATCTTGACTTCGATCCAATCTTCCATCCTGAGGAAGCATGCGGCGACAGTGGGAAGGAAAACTCTCTTTTAACAGGAAGGCAAAACCTCCGGCAGAACACGGCTCAGGGAGGGCAGCCATCTGCCTCGACCGGCTGGCGTCGGATAGAACAGGAAAGACAGATCAATGTACACTGCAGCTTTTGTTCAGGAAGACCTGCAGAAAAAGGAGAAATCTGCTGATAGTGTCAGTGCCATCCTATACATGAAAAAATAGCAGGAAGTGCTCAGTGAAAACAGGTGGATACATGAAAGTTGTATGAAGGTAAAAAAAAAAAACCCAAAACATCCAGACCTTTCTGTCCCTGAAGTACCATGTTCTACTTTTAATGAAACTTTAAACTAAGGAACATCTATTCTAACTGCTTGTCCAGTCAGATTCATGATTTAAACCTGATTAAACATCTGTAAAGAGACCTGACCTGAAAATGGCTTTCCATTCGCTATCAAACTTAACAAATTAAGCATCCCTAAATCCAGGTGTGAAAAACTCATTGCATCATTTCCATTAAAACTAATGACTGCATTGGCTTCACAGGTGTTTCTATTCACAATGGAGCAAATGATCTGAATGCATGCCCATGTGATATTTCAGTTTTGTCTTTTTGGCTACTCTTTAATTAGCTGCATTTTTTTGGTCAAAATAGGGTGCAGTGTATATATTCAAGGAGAAAAAATAAACTTCAATACATTTAGTAAATGGCTCCAAATTAATAAAGTGGGAAAATATAAAGGGTTTTGAATATTTTACACATCCACTATAAATACATAACCTTAATAAAAATATGAGGTGTGTGTGCGTGTGAGAGAGAGAGCTGACACTTTTTTTTAATTAGAACGTATGGCATGCAACTAACATTGAGACAGTATTATAAAATTGTCTCCACTGAATAATTGTGATGAGTCACGCAACACATTTTACAATCAAGTCTTATTTTATCTGTGTCTATAGTAATATATGCATAATTTCTAAATTGTGTGAGAGTTATGAATACATTTTTTCTCATGCAGCACCTCGCATGTTTAAACAGCAGGTCAGCAGCAGAATTCATAATGTAGATTAAGTAAAACAAATGAATGACTATTCTTTACGGATCGTAGCATTTGTGTGAGAAGACAAAGGCAAGTTAGTGTATCATTTTATTTCAGTATTTTGTTTACGCAATGTTTTCCATAAATCATCTTTTCATCAGTTTTTGCAATCCTGAAATTTAACAAACCAGATGTAGATGATAGAAGGATGGTTTTGCCAAAGCAAGAATTTTCTATTCTACACTCATTTGGCAGATGCTTTTGTCTAAAGCAACTTACATGTGGTAAGAGAGCATTTGTGGGTGGGAGGAAATCAGAGTACTCAGAGACAGCACACGCATACATGAGGAGAACATCCAATTAACACACAGAAAAAAAGGCCATTTTTCAAGCCTCGCCCTATCCCTGCCACAGCTGAGGCTCAAACCAGCAACCCTCTTGCTGTGAGGCTTCAGTTCTAACCACTTTGCATCAATATTGTATGATAATGATAAAATACACATATATATGTAACACATTTTATTCAGAAGAGCCTTTTAGGTCACTCAAGGGCACTGTTCTATGAAACAGCATTGTAACCTTTCCAAACAAGCTCTCAGTGCTGCTATTAACTTTAACATTTATATTTTAACCGAGCCATGTAACCCTGGATTGAACTAAGCAGGCACAGAAAATGGATGGATAGATTCTGATGTCTATAGACTGAAGTATTCTGTTTTTCCAGTGATTTGTCTGTATATCAACCAGCCTGACCTTAAGCTGAAATGAACTTTCTCATCATAGAATGACAGATTCCAAATTATGTTAACATTGCTATGTAACCCTCCCATATTGTTGCTCAGCCATAATTACCTCTCTGAGATCATGTTGTTATTTTCTATTTGGTATGTTGTTAACAGACCTGAATATTCATAGAGGTTTTCAAATTTGCTGATGGTCACTTAAAAACAGCAAGTCTACCATGCTCCACACTAAGGACAAACTTTGCACCTGGTCCAACTGAATGCATCATTGACGCGGCAAAAGGTTTAAGATGATAAAGTGATTTCATGTTAGCGCAATTAGAAGCATATATTTGTTTGACTGGAAATGTCAAATGTTAATGAGGTTGAAACCTTTAGAATCACTTTAGAATAACAAAAACATTTGAAGTATAATCTAGGTCATTTCATTGTCATTATTGCTGAGCTTACAATTACCCCTTTTACATGGGACTTTTCATTTCGCCTTAAATTATGAATAAAAGTTAATTTCACTTTAAAAGCAACCATGTAAACACCTAATTCTGACGACAATTGATAATTTGGAATAATCTTGATTCTGAATGAATTGACTGGTTTCTTCTAAGTTTAAATCCAAATTAAATAATTCCTGTCTCATGTAAACCCTTAATTCCTCTTGTGGTTAATTATTTCGGTCGTTCTGCGCATGCTTACCTTCTCCTGCTGCAATGACACATATGCGCAGTCTCAAGCCGCTGTTTTGTAAATGCAATAACATTTTTTTTTTAAAAAAACGTTTGCCTCAAATCTTCAGTATATTTGGTCCCTTATATTTTTCTTCTTCTCCTCAGCTGGAAGTCGTATAAAAAAGTGAAGTTTTATACTTGTGACAAGCTAGTACTTCAAAAACGTTATCAAAATCATAAGAAGCATATTCATGCAAAGTTAACTACAGAACATGAATAAAAGCCACATATCAGCATGATTTACAAAATTGGGGCATTTTTGTTAAGTGTATTATACGTGTTGTTTGTTATCTGAGTACTTTACTTGATTTAAAAAATCTATTTAAGTAAAAATACTATTAAAGAAGCAATACCAGAAAAGGGGTTTAAAAAGGTGTGGATGTCAGGCGCAGTTGTCCTAATGATGCCATAGATCCTGGATATGTTTTACTAAGGTTTTCAGAAATTTACATTGAATGCAATCTGCATGAATTATGTTTTTGTGTTCAGTACACCGCATGTCAGTGTGTAACACTGCAACACAGCAAACTGCTGGCGGCTTCCAATTACAACAGTCTCTAGTGTAGGACTTTTAAACAGCCCCCACTACCACCCAAGATGCATGTACTCCTACGCTTTGTATCACTTCATAACAATCCTGCAGTGAATTTCCACAACCACAGTCTTTGAAAAACTTACTTCACTCAAGATGCACTACATCTGAGATTGAGTTGAACTCACAAGTCTTTCAAATTTATTGACTCAACAGAGTGAGCTTCTTCAGGGGCAGTATGTTTATTTTTAAATCTGCTTTTGTTTTAAGAGGAAGATATTGTGGCTTCTTCACTCACACTGACAAACTGACGTGTTTTATTTGGACAGGACCAAAAATCAGGAAATGTCACAAAGAGGAATAGAATTAGCAAGAGATTTAATCTCTAAAACTGTATGCCACAGTTAAACTATTTTAAAACTATAATTACCTACTAAATAAAACCTGATTCAGATTGTAATGATAGTAACACTAATAAAGAAAACATCATCTGGAACTCGGAGCTCGTCTCTGCTTGAGATGTCCCATCATTAGTGACAGTGATCACTTAATAAGTTGGTGAAATTGGATAATAAAAAACCAACAGCAGAACTTTGGGCTATGTTTAATTATAAAAGTAACAGTATTTCCACACACAAACTAAATTTTTGGATTTTGAGAAGGATTAATAGAAAGATTCTGATCATCTATTTGTTTTTTTCTCTTTGAAAATGAGAGATTGTTAAATTTCACAGGTGTATTCTGGCGTGTGAGCAATTGTCTGAACACCATCTGGTTCTGCTGTAGTAGATCCAGTCAAGGTTCAGCAACATTATGTGGCCAAAAATGTAGGTTATCTGATATCTGAATATACTGAATCAACATGTTATTCCATCTTCACTGATGTAATGGCCATATTCCAGGACTCCTGGGACTTAGATTGTGAAAGACTGGTTCAGGAAAATTTTTCACATTGACTGTCCACCACAGAATCCAGACTTACCCCACAGAGAATCAGGAGAAGGCATTGTGCATTGGTTGGACTCTTTAATCATCAACAAAAGATCTTGGAGAGAAAACCTATAGATGGAAAGCGTTGTGACATATCAGAAACCTGTTGTAATTATGTGACAGCAAGTGCTGCTGTAATCAAAGGCAAAGGTGGGCCAATAAAATATTAGTGTTTGACTGGTTCTTTGGGACGGATGGCGTATCTTAAGCAAAATACAATGTAGTTGTAACCAATAAATGTGTACTTGTGCACATCTTCAGTGTCTTTTTGTGTCAACCAGTATTACGTTTAAAGAAATGTTTTCCCAGTCAAATTTCTGGTTCATGTGTCAATCAGTGGATGAAATCCTAAATGAACTTTTGTTTAAATACCAATGGTTTGAACAGGACTCGATTTGACAGCAGTGTTCACAGATCTATTTCCTGACCGCTCTAACCTTTGTTCCCACTTTAAATTTGACAAAACAGATTTATTAAACAATTATTCAACACCCGATCATTCAACTAGAACATTTTTTTTGATAGTACATTGATTTGTTAGTGTTAAGCGTTTCTGCTTCTAGACTGGGTTCAATTATTTTAACCAAATGTGTTGCCATTATTTTTTTCATTCTTTTTTTTTTGTCCACCCTTTACAAAGTCACGTCCATCTTTTTAGAACAATATATATAAAATAACATAAGCTTAAGTTATAGGTACAAAAAGCCCGGCTGCTATAACCATGATGCCCTTTTTCAGAGCACCTAGCGTCATGCAGGGTGAATATATTCCAGAAGATTCCAGGTTGTCATCCCAGACTGCATAGTAAGGGTAATGTAATTGCAGACTCAAAAAAAAAAAAAAAACAAAAAAAAACCTGAAGGTGTCACAGAAAAAGCAGTTGCACTTATACACATAGACAATTCATAGTGTGTATATTTCAGTGAGTGCACCATGAGTTTGGGTGCACGTGCACGCGTAAGTACGATAACAAAAGTCCATGCCACGCGCAGTAATCTGCTTAAACAGTGGACTGAGCGGACTCAGTTGGATTAGCAGTGGTGTGAAACACAACACACTCTCAATTACACTGATACCGTCATGTTCGATGTAGAGGAACAGACAGATGGAAGAAGGAGGGCTGTACTTTTAATTGTCATGATACATCCGTGCACAGGGCAAGGAGAAATAAAAAGATTAAAGCAATGTTTTAATATGCGGAGAATGCAGCTTGTATAGCTGCTGGTGTTTGCACAATGAACCAAGAACTGTGATTAATCTGGCACAAACACATGTACTCCCACGTGTCACTAGGCTATCTTTGAGGTAGTTGTTCCACCCAGCAGCCACAACTTCATCAGTGTTGTGTCATTGTCATCAAATTCATCCTATCAGTGTGTGTGTTAGTGTGTCAGAAGCAGGGAGAGAGAGGGAAAGGCTGCCAGCTGTGGCTGATCGATATCGCTGACTGAGAGATCACAGGAATGCTTAGTGCCCATCAATGACTACTTGTGCATGTGTGTGTGTGCATGTTACACAGTGTCCAGTGACAGAGAAAAGGGGGAAATTGGAGGAGGATGGATAGTTGAGTGAAAGAAGGAAACAGATGAGTTGATGAATCCTATTTTCTGCTCTAACTTTCTTCATCACTCCCTCTTTGAGTCTCCCTCTGTCTTCTTGTCTGGCTTGTTCTCAGGCTTTGGCTTTAATCTGAGCCAGTCTGAAGCCATGACTGGATAACAGAATATGAGAGACAGTATAATGACAGAATTTACATCTCTGTTCAATTATTCATCTTGTTTTTTTTCTTTTGTCTTGTCTTTTTGTCTTTGTATTGCTTTACTTTTCCATCTTCATTATTTCTTCAGTTTTATCACAATTCAATTTTCAGCTCTTTTCTCTCTTCATAATAGTTGAATAAGCTGAATAAATTCAAAACAATGAGCCATTTTAATTCAGTCACTTATTTATTTATTTTTATTTTCTCCCACAACATTCCACAAACATTCAACCAGGTTCCTGGTTAAATGTATGTTGTATTTGTTGATCTCAGAAAGATAACCTGACTTGGTCATTTAATTGAACCAGTCTCCTAGTTCTAATATACACAATGTGCATGCATTGCAGAGCAATTAAAATATTCAGTAAGTATAATGCCACGATGCTGTGGACAGATTGACTTTCTGTAACTTCCTCTGTGAGACATCATTGCACATGTAAGTATAGCCGCATTCACTGCACAGAAGTTGTCTTTGATTTACATGAATGATGATTTTTGTCAGGATTTTATTAAAAGAAAACATCACTGTTGAAATGATTTACTTAGCTGCAAGTTGACAGTCATAATGGGCGGCTTTTCAGTCACATTTCCTGCCTTTTTCTATTTTTTTTTTTGCTCTCTGATAGAAAAAATAAGCACATCATTGTTGATATGTGACTCACTGTGTTTTTTTTTCAAAAAAGATGCCAAAATTTGCAAGCGTCCAAACTTTATTCTTTATTTGTTTGAACAAGTGATTGTTGATGCATGTGTCTTTATTTTCTGGAGTTTTGATCTGCACTTGTTAAATTCCCATTACATCCACCACACCCAGCTCATCACATATATTCATACAACTGTCTGTTACAAGGTTTATAAATACTCATGATCCCATAAAGCATCCGTTGTAGACATGCAGGGTTTGCTCATCGGAAATACATGAGTCACAGGTTACATCAACAGAGCTTTTCTAAATTTAACCATCTAAGGGCCAGATTTACTAAAGGTTTGCGTGTACTAAGATGTGTGCAAACCCACTGCACACGCTAAAAAAAAATCTACTAACAGTGAGTAAAAGGGTTTGCGTCTTCCAAAGGTGCAAAATTGCGCATCCTCCTCAAGTTAGTACGTTTGCCTCAATGAATATGTTCACACGCAATTTTGCGTGGAGTGGGAGGAGAACATGTAAATATATGATTTTAAAATACGCAAAGCGATTTATCAAACCTGAAAGTAATTTTGCTGCTAGAAACTGCGCCTATATTTAGCACGTTTCAAAAGGACGTGCAAACAGAGGCAATGCGTAATGCGCACACATGGCTGCAGTGATTGTTGCAATACGAAGACATAGAAATAATCAAAGACGATGGAGAGAACGCATATTTCCTCCTCGTGTTAGCCTGTTTGGCATGCGAGAGGAACTAGTTATCAAAACATATCGCCAATCCAGCCTTTCTGTTTCGGAGCTGTTAGAGGAACTCAGCGTAGATTTGGAGCCAGACACAACAAGGAGTCATGTATATCTGCAATAATTAAACTCCTGGCAAGTCTATAGAGTTTTTGGCATCTGGGTCATTCCAGCGTACAGTTGCCAACACAGCCACCATCTCTTAGTCACGTCTTTTACATGTGTTGACTGAATTCCTAAATGCAATGTTGCACCGGATCGCGACGTTTATTAGGTTTCCAAGCTCTCGAGATTCTTTGAATAAGACAAAACAAGGTTTTTTTTAGGTGGCTGGATTCCTCGGTGTTATCGGAGTAATTGACTGCACTCATGTGCAGCTTGTGCCTCCCGCAAGCTGAGTATATATACAGAAACCAAAAACACACCCACTCGTTGAATGTGCAGTACGTATGTGATGCCTTTGGCATCAAAACCAATGTTGCTGTCAGATTTATTTGCTGTAGCATTTGGGCATTTTCATCTTATCATCTAATTCCATCGGATCAAACTTGTATTTTCGCTTGTGGTTTTGTA
>JBAMHX010000001.1:31962371-31979155 GCA_037177515.1 Pseudomugil tenellus
TGGATGGATAGATAGATGGTTGGATGGATGGATGGATGGATGGATGGATGGATGGATGGATGGATGGATGGATGGATCGATGCCTCCAGAGCAAAAAACACTTGTCATTTGCAAACAACACTAAATGCAAATAAAATGAGGTATATGTTCCAATTAAAGAAAAGAAAAGTGCACAAAGGTGATTTACACACTTTCTTAGCAAACACTTATTTTCAGTGTGGCTTCTTTCATATAGTCTTAGTTGCTTATTAAGCTTCCTATTCCCAACCTACTATCAAAAAGATTGCAGGGTTTGTGTATTGTTCTTCAATAACATTTTTTAATGGAGTATCTCAAATATGTGTGGGAATAAAATGCTGAAAGACTGCTAATACACTAAAGTATGTTAATTGTTTCATCAAAGATGCCTTGTTTTGTAAAGCTGACGTCTTGTAGACTCTCTTGACTGAAACCGTGTCTGTGAAAGTGAACTTGCTCCTTTTGAGAATAAAAATTCTTCTTTTGAATTTTCCGAGAAGACACTGTTGCACACAGACTGACCAAATAAGCAGGTGCCGCTTCTTCTACCACTCAGCAATGTGTTCTTGCCAGACTTTCTCAGCACCTTTGTGATGATAAAACCAAAAGGCCCAGACAGGCTGTCATGAACATTACAGCTGATATCTCTGGTCCTTGAGCAGTTGAATGACACTTAGGTGACTGTTAGTTTCTAATGAAAGGGGAAATCTGTTTGATTGTTCGGAAAATGACGCCAAACAAATCCAACGATGACCGTGTTGGTGAAAAGCCAGTGGATGTTATATGAATTATCTCCTATTGGTGAAAAACCTTCCCAATAAACATCCCCAACCATAATATAAGATTGATCTTATTCCAATTAAATATTTAATCTCCTGTTAGATTGATCAACAGCATAACAGCTCTTCAGGCAGTAAAATACAACACAATGCAGCAATTCTGATGCCAACCCTGCGACCCTGGAACCCTGGAACATCAGATTATGATGCCATTAATGTTACGTATCTTAAGTCTAAAAAGGGGCTTTCAAAAGATTTAAAGCTTTATGTTTAGTATCATAATTCTAAATTTTACCATTCTTTCACATCATCTAGTGTTGGGTTTTTCATTAATCTATTTTATTTTATGACTTTTCATGTTTCTTTTTCTTTCTTCTCTCTCACACTCTCTCTGACCAATATTCTTCACCAGACTTGAGAGTTGGCAAAACATCTGTCATTTCTGCCCAACTAAGAAGCTCCAAATCCAGTTGCTAGGAACAGATTATTTACTGCACTTACAGAAATTTGCTGATGTGTTTATATTGCTTTCATTCAAAAACCTGAACTGCTGTGCTGATCTCAGCATCACCTGCTGCCTCTCATCTATGAATATACCATCTATGAAAAGCTGTAAAAGTGTCCATTCTTAAAGCATGCTACAAATATCGAGATGATAGAAATATTTTTATTATAAAGTATTACTTTAGTTGTAACTTTCTGTCCTTAAAAATATGTTTTGCTTTGCTAACATTCAGGGTGCTTTCATTACTGTAGACTGCTAGACTTTACGTTTGGACTCAATGTTGGGTTGCATTGTGCCAATGCAAGTTAACACTGAACTTACTCATTGGACCAGACCTTTTGAAATAGTAAAGTTGCTCATCTGGTGGACAGTGTTTCTCAATTCCAGGTCTTCAGGGCCTACTGCTCTGCATGTTTTAGATGTGTTTCGTCAAGTTCTTTGCTCGCTGTAAGACATTTCTCCTTGCTGTTGTCTTGCTTGTATATTTTGGTTCTGTTTATCCACAATGGCCTGAGCTGTAGTCTGCTTCCCGTATTTGAAACAAACTGAGACCTAACCTTGTAGGCAGACCAGTGTTCCCCTCTTTGATCTGCATTAGTGTTCAGTTACCATTTCACACCTTTCCGAATATTCTGTATTTTCCAAGCCAACAAATTAAGTTCTAAATGAGAAGCACTGGTTTCAGTACACCTTCATTATTGACATTCCTGGAGCCCCCATTGCTTAGCAGCATACTCAGAAAACATACTTTACACTGAGTTTCACTTTATGCACTGTGTCACACTAGCAACTAGATAAAAAGACATTGACTCTTTGACATTGACTCTATTAGAGAAATAGAGGAAAAACATAGATGGGATAACTGCAAGAGATAAGACAAGAGTCAACATTACACTGACTTTTATTGACTTGAGAGAGCTCAGAATACAGGCGGTAAGCAAAATGGATGCTTTCTTAAAAGCTGCAGTAATTGTAAGATCTGAAATCAGGCTTCTCTCGGGAATATGGTGGCAGCTCTTTGAATTAAGATTCCTCAAACTGCAAATGTACTAATCCTGAACTAATACTTTTACGTGTTGCTACCACAGTTCTCATGGTTAATATATCATCTTCAAGAGTGGAAGTGATCCAGCACCACTATCACCTCTTTGCTTTGCTGTCTGCTTCTTCTGGTATGATAAACTTCTCACTTTGACCTGGAACTGATCTCTTGAGTAATTAGTAAGCCCTCAGTCACACTTTTTGGAACCATCTTGTCAGCTAAGTAGAAGTTCACTCTTAGCAACATTCATGGTTCAGAGAAAAAAAAATACAGTCCTTGATTCTTGATCCAGCCTTCCAGATACAGCAAGTTCAGACTCTTAATGGTTTCATACAAGAGGATCAATCCGTAGTTCTCTGTGAGTGTGCTTCTCTGTGATGAGTTCAAAGCCTTTAGTTGCAGAAGAATGAAGAGTCAATTCGGTCAGGGGACATTGAACCATTTGCCCTGTAGATTGCCTTGTTAAACATCACTCGTCTACCTTTTAAAATCTCTCTAGATCTTTTATCTGCTTTCCCCAATAATGTCAACCAATGGTTGAACAGTATATTAGAACAGTTGCCTCTGAACTTCAAAGAGTTGTGCAGTTTTTTTTCTTTTTTTTGTTAAGGAAAGAGGGCGTCTGATTGCTTGAGAGTCCTCTGTGCCATTGGCTGACCTGAGTATTTGTTTCTGTTTTCCTTTTCTCACACTGTTTGAAGTGTGTTCACTTGGTACCAGTTTGCAGTTTGCTACTATTGTCTGATTGTAAAGTCTCTTGCTGCTTTCTGACTCTGTCCTTTTCCCACTGATTGCTTTTTTTCTACGAAGAGACAGGTTGCATGCGAGAGTCAGGGGAGAGAAACTCCGCTGGATTTCACGGAAGCACAGCTCTTCAAGGGGTGTCAGTTTCTCTAGTCCTATTTTTTCTATAATCCACTTTGTTTTCACACTTTGTCCCTCCATCCAGTCACATCAGTCACATTTGCATATTCCCTTGTGCGGCTCTCTGAAGTGTAGGTGGAATGTGTGTGTGTGTGAGTGTGTGATATCCTGTTCCCTTAGCTACACTGCTGAAAGAATTGGCCAGCATCCTTGGAAAGATGAGCAGGATACAACAAGAAGAACTGAAGCGAGGCTAGATAAAATACAGCAATAACCCTCACTGATGAAAGATAAACTTGTTAGACTCTTGTTAGATATACAACCACAAATGAGTGATTGATACAAGATCTACTATGACTCATGACTTCAATGTTGGCTGTTTGAAGTCTAAGAAAAATTAAAAATTCTCCTTTTTCATAGATTATGATTAGGCTAGTCTTTTTTCCCCTTTTTTCTCAGCATACACATCTACTATAGCAGGAATCCTTAATCTTGGTTCTTTGATGGTCAGCATCCTGAATCAGATTCAGACTTGTGCAATGCTCAGTATTAAGCTCTGCATATGTCGGCTATTTACCCATTGATTTGAGTCAGGTCTGTTACAACAGGAAAATGTCCTAACCCTGTCCTAAGGACCAGGACTGAGGATCCCTGTACTACTGTACTTCTTTTTAAATGGTTGTCTTTTAATGACTCTTTAGAAAACATGAACTGAGTTTATCTAAGGTCCCTTCTTACACCACATTATAAAATTAGCTGTAACATTTAGCTTTTTAATGGTTACTGATACATTTAGACAGGATTTCCATCACCATGATGTAGTTAGATGATGTAGTTATCTGCCACACTATGCGGTTTTACCCAAACATGGATATGAGACATGCCACAATGACACATTTGTTATCTTAAGCTATACAACAACAACAAAAAAAGCTGATTCTCAGGAGCTCCAATTTTTCACTTCTCACGTTGATCAGGTTGTAATTCACCAAAACACTATAACGATGAGAATTTGTTTCCATTAACAAATCATTAACAACTCAGTATAGAAATATCATCTGTGGCTAAACAGCCACTACTATTTGCCACAGTCATTTGCAATCTTTTATTATTTAACTTTGATGCTATGTGTGAAAAAATGGTAATTTCGTTGTCCTAACACTCCTTGAGATGCAAAAGAAAAGCATATCTGTGCAATCTGTGAGCCTTTTCATCATTCTTTCCTGTTTTAAGGTACCATTAAGTCTTGGAGGAAGTCTTCATCCATTCTTTCATCTTAAATAGTTTAATGTAGCAAGAATAAACAGGAAAAACAACATGACAACATTGATGGATGTTTTTAGCTATTCTTTAGACTGCTTACAAGCAGATCAGCATCACATTAGTCTATGGTCATATAAATAAACCTGTCACACAACCAACAAGCATTGTAGATAAGACCAGTGTGCTACAGCAGTTTCTTCCAGTTAACATACACTTTCTAGCTTGCATCTGAAGTTTCTTTCACAAATGCCATTAAAGCTGGGACTGCAGCTTTTCCAGTGGCATTTTATCTGGGAGACATGTCACTTTTTATATCAGGTACTTCTGGAGTTATTGGAAAGTTCCCCTCATTGTCTTTTATCTGTAACTACAAGCTGAACTTTGAATGGCACCACAAGCCACACTCGGCTGTTAAAATCACTTTTGGCTCAACATCTGTAATGGTCCCTCCACTGTGCAGAATAATTACAGGCTTTTTAAATGTCATTGCGCCATCAGCTTGATGCTGTAATTAAAAAAAGAAAAACCTTTATGAGTGTCATAATGAATTGGCTAAGTTATTATCATCATCACTAAACCGGCTTTGTTCCTATACTGACTGTGTGCGAACATGCTGTCATTTGTTTAATGAATCACATTGGACTTTCTGTCCTTGGTTAAAGTATAATGAAGGTTTGATGCATTAAATTATGAATATTTGGTGACATATTTTGAGTCCCCTTCAGCCTCTCCTTGTCTTTTGCTCCGTCATTGTAAGGTAGCATTAGTTTTCATTGTAACACCTTTGCAATTTAGCAAACTCACTGACCTTTCTGGTGAAAATGACTGTAACCATATGTAGGCCACAATGTTTCATCATTTTTTATGGGTGTGCATTTATGCGTGCATTACAGTATTTTCTTTCTCCCATCTGTCGTCAGGTATGTGGACGTAGTCTGAGCCACTGGGCCATTTTGCTGCATTTACACCAAAACATATTATATTTTTATTTCCTCTACATAAAACCTTTTTTTATTATTTCTCTGCTAAATTTTACAGTCCATTTCTTATGTTCTATTCATCACCTCTTCTCCCCTTTTTGCACCTTTTTGTCTACTAGTATGTTATATTGTTACTTCACGCCCCCTACTCTATTTTACACTTTTGATGCTGCTTTCAGTATGTTATTGTTTGTTGTAAAGTGCATACATTTTTATTAGGTTGGATTTTGTTGCAGCTGCTAGTGAAGAGAAGAAAAACACAGAGTACTGGTTCCACTGTGCAGTGGATTAATAAGAAATACTGAAGGTAATGATATGTCAAGTATTCTCCTGAGTTGACATGAATTCAGTATAAGCTATTCAAAGATGCATTCTAGGGTCTATATCACATAATAAGCTCTGCTAGATGGAGGTTGTTGTGGTGTGGTTTTTTGCAGAACATACATGCTAGTCTAATCAGAAGCTTTAAATTGTTGTTATGAATATGTGCATGCATTGATGTTTATGTTAACTGTGTGTTGAACTGGCAGCATGTCTTATTGTACATGACAGTAGCTAGACTTTAGCTTTCGGGGTGTCTTTATTCCATTCATATATTGCTTATTGCAGGACAAGTAGGACTATTAAATAGTCACATTAATGACCACAATATGTTTCTGTTTGATCATAGTGATGAGCTGGGATTTAAAATATGTGGTCATATTAGATAGATGTGTGTTTATCAACAGCCAATAAGAGTTCATCTTTTCCTGCTCCAGTTACGTTTGTAAGTTGCAGGAGAAACTGAAGTTAGGCAAGCACATGTGAGAATTAGCAGAAGAGATTATTTTTCTTCTATTTTAGCTTGTTTCTGTTAAATCCAGGTTACAATTTAAATCCTACTCACATAAAAGGCTCTCAGTGAGCAAGTTTTATTGGATCTTAAATATTTCAGGGGAGCATTTCACTCTCAGTCAACTGGTTTACTGTTGGTTGCTAGTGTCTCTAAGGGGACGTTCACGCTACTGCTGCTGTATGGTCCGCTTTAAGTGGACCATGGTCCGCTTCCAGAGATACTACAATTATTTTGAAACAGTACAAACCCAACAGCATTTTCATGTGGACTAAAGAAGGACTCCCTATAAGCCAGAGTTCTCGGTTTACTAAATTTTACTCAATGGAGCAACCAAAGAAAAACAAATTTGGAGGAAATTTAATCATGTCTTCATCTTTCCATTCTGGATATATCCTGAAAAATTGCTGAAAATCTATTACTTTTCAAGTTATGTTGTTCACAAACAAACTCTTCTGAAAACATTACCTCCTTGGTGGAGGTAAAAAGTTATTCAACGACATCCGCCTCTTCTAAACATCAGTTGGATGAATTTCATTCTGGTCAACTATGATCCACTACATCACTTAATGGTGGTGGTAGTGGGTGTGACCTCGCCACCTGGAGGGTTGGATGCTGGATGGGGGCAGTGAGCCCCTGGTGGTGTCTCAAGCTGGGTTCCAGGTTGCACACCATGTGGAGGCTGGGTTTCTGGCCTGGGAAGGGGGTTTTGGTGGTCGGTAGTTGGGGTGAGGGTTGATTCTGTCTTGTGATGGTGGGGCAGGGCCTCTGGCGGTGTTGGGGTTAGTTGGCACTACGTGGGTCCTGCTCTCTAGCTGCCTCTGTGGGGTTGGCACCTGGTGGGGGCAGGAGATGCCTGCGCTATGACGGCAGTCTTCCTCTGTCACCCTCTAGGGGGGTTGCATTTTTGCCCTTGTGGTGGGCTTTAATATACTAACTTCTATGCTGATCCAGTTAATGTGTTGTCTTTTTTATGTATTCTTGAGTATCTTCTGTTTATTTATGGGTGTATCAGCTTGATGTCTTATTTACTCTCTTTAGATCGAAGATCTCATACTGTTGATTTCTACCCATCTATCTATTCTACCCCCCCCCCCACCCCCCTGATTTTTTCTTATTATTTCTTCTCTCTTCTCTTTGCTTTCCTTTACTCTCCCATTTACTGTGTCTTTCTTTTATTGTCTCATTTTTTACAATCTTTTCTTTTAACACTTTTAAAAAATCTTGTCAGGTCGGACATTAATTTAAATTCAACAATAATAATAATAAAGAATAATTCTGAAATTATATTCTGAGGCCTGATGTTTACATGTGACTTTCTCACCGAAAGAACTTTTATTTACTCATATCTACCATCTTTGAAGATATGAGAACTTTCAAGGTTTCCTATGTGACCAACAGGAGCTCAAGAGAAGGTTTTACAATCTCCAAGAAAAGCTGTTTTACTTTTTATTTAATCACAAAAGTATAAAAAAAATAAATACATAACAATCTTTTAAATGGAGTTATTTCTCTCTTTAAGTGAAAAGCTGGCCTTGATGGTATTTGACTGATATTTCTGTTTCCTGAGCTGGAATGCAGATTCCTTTTACAACAACTTCTTTTCTTGTTGTTTTCTTACAATTAGTTAGTTTTGACATGACCTAACTCTGGAGAAGTTTTAAACAGTTAAATATTTTTTAGAAGTACAACTAAATACTGTGTAAATTAACATTCTGGTTGATATGTTTCTCACTTTGCCTCCAAGGACCATTAGATACCAGATGCTGAATGTCGAAATATATAATAAATTTGAAATATCAAAGACAAAACGAAAAGTTGCACCAGATCGATATATATATCCACAAGTGTGAGTCGATTAATTTACTCTTTTTGTTTTTCATTATCAGCCAATAAATTAGTTTTAAAAGAAAACAGATGGTTTTCACATATCTCAACAAAACCAAGTAAAATTATCTTTATAAATGGGTTTTTATATATATTTTCTGTTCTTGCTGATGTTTCAATGGACACTTTTATGACCGACTTGTCTTTTATGACCGACTTGTCTTGATTGTTGATTTGGTACATTTTGCTTTATGATTAACAACAAATTGTTATCTTATTCCATATAATATTATTGAATCAATGTGTGTATGTATGTGTATATATTAGTATTATTTTTTCATCTAGATTAATAAAATCCATGTGTCAATCCAAAGAGGGAGAAATAAAAAGAGCAAAGGGGAGGGAGTAGAGTATGCAAGGTCAGGAAAAAAAACAGCAACTGTAAGCTTCGCATTTTATTTTTACATTAAGTTGTGTTCCCCCATATTAAATGTTTCTATGTACACATATACACTGAAGGTACATTAGAAAATAGGGTTACAAAATTTTTCTTTTTAAAAATTAAATGTATCATTGCTGGTGGGGCAGGTGTCTTGGCACGACAATCCTTAACCTCTGACACTAGTAAGTCTCCTGGGCCCAACTTTTTCGGCTCATATGAAACCTATCCGTAATCAAACCAAGACCAATGCAAGAGGGTCTGTTCACTCTAAAAGCACTTGTTTTAAAATGAATATTTTTAGAATAATTTAATCAGAATTTAGTTAAGACCAGCAGTGTGAATGTAGAGATGTGTTCCCTTTCTATTGACTTTTACTAAATTTCTCTATCCCAACACTCGTTATGGATACAAACGATTGGTTGATATTTGTTTGTAGCATGAGTGATCTTTTTTGTTGATCATTACTTAAATCAAAGTTTTTAGTTATGGATTTATGAGGCCAAATACTGTTCCTAAATCTGAGAGGTGCCAGTAACTAACCAGCACCGTAATGCCTCAAACCAATACAAACCCAATAACCCTGAGTGTGTTAAAAATGACTGCAGTGTCTTTGGCCCTCATGATTAGATCTGTTCCGGCATGATACAGTTGTTTTCTTGGTAAAGTGCAACTAAACACATTACTGTCCACTTCTGCTCAGATTTCTCATATGCAGTAATGTACAATTCTGAAATTGTGTGTGTGTGTTTGTATCCATGTAGACTATGGTTTATTAGCCTCACAAAGAGTTAAAGCCATTGTAAAGTTAAAGTGAGACAATTATTAAACTCCCTTGTTGTAGAGCTTTTTATCACATGGAAATGCCTTAAAATGAAGAAGAGAATATAAGTTATATGGTGTGAATTTATATTTACAAGCTCACTGTCATGTTTCATTGATATCTATCACTCTGCACTGCAGAGTCGTAAAGACAATATTATTCTAAAGAAATTTTGGCGGAGGTAGAAATGGTCTTTCTGCTGGATTGCAACTATATAAGCTTTATTAATTATTAGGAGAACACATTAAGTAACAGTGGAATCAACAGGTTTTTTTTTTTATCAAACACAACCTCGTAAATCCAATTTGACTAAATTAAGGAACAGTGCAATTTTCTATTGCTGAATCTGGAAAGAAGGAAGTGATTGAGTGATGATAAATCATAAATACTTGCTATACATTGGTCATGACACATGATAGGCTATAACACGCAACCACACTGTGCTGCCTTTTTATGATCAGCATCAAGGCATCAGGGAGGATAAGTGACAGCAAGAAATTAAAGAACTGTGTCATATGTTTGTATGTGAATATCGGAAAAAGACCAAAAAACAAAACACATCTGTAGGGCATCATTAACTTCAACATAAGGTTCAAAACGTTGGTACAGTTTACCTTAATATTAAATTAATTATCTTAGCAGTCAGTGGTACAGGAATTGTTAAGCAGCATCCACCCTGTGAACATATGGCAACCACAGGCAGGTTCTTGGTTGTCAGTCTTCCTGTGTTGGACCACATCTGCATGCCAAATACTCATAAGACCCAGTATTTTGGAAATCCAGTGAAGCAGTTATCTGACCATTTTAACCAGTTTAACCTGTGTGCAAGCCACCAAGATCTAACACAGATGCCAGCGTTTCTGTTTCCAGCACATCGATTTGAAAGAACTTACTGTTTGGATGCTTCCTAATATATGTTCTCGCTTCACAGATGCCACTTTAACAAAATAATCAATCTTTCTCACTTACCTGTCAGCAGTTTTAATTTTGTGGCTAATCAATGTATGTGACTTGCTCATTCAGTCTTTTGTTCTAATAATGACTGGGACTAGAGGCATATGGTGTGTAAATTATTCTCTTAGTCATTTAAATGTCTCCCTTTCAGTCCTCGTTTAGTTCATAAATGTGTAAAAGGAAAAGTGGCTCAGTTAAAGGAGGTAATTTAGAAGCTGCTTGGTGAATGATCTGTTAATGCTGTTTGGTTTTTTCAGGACATGTTTTTGTAGGCTTAAAATCTCACTCTCCATCCAAGATTTGTGAGAGTGATACCATCAGCCGGTTGAATTGAATTAGCTTTGGAGATAAAATATTTGCTTAGGACTACTAAGTATATTTTTTTAAAATTGTTTTGGACATTCATCACTATGCTGCTTATTTCATTTCAGTCACATGAAGCTGGAGCCTCTCCCAGCAAGTACCAAGCAAGAGGCAGTTACACCTCGGATAGGTCAACGGTACATGGCATGGCTTGTTTAGACCCGATATGAGTCATTCTGAATGAATAAATATTTTTTGTGGTGGTAAATCACAATGAGAATCCATGCAGAAGCAGTATGGCTGTATTTTATCAGTAAAAATATACATAAAACAGTTTTTTGGACTCGTTTACTGAAATATCCACAGTCAGACTGCTTGTTTAGAATGATTAATTAATAGTGTGAATGTTCTTTGTGTGATCTAGGGCAGTACTCTGAGGTCCCTGGACCCCCAAAGGGGTCCCCTAAAGAGGACAGGGGGTCCCCAAGGACTTGACTGTTCAAAACCACTGTGGTGTAAAATAAGGACACGTCCACACAGGGAAGAAAAGTATTCACCTAAGTATTTATTATGTGTTTCATTCACATTTTGGGAACCCAAAAACACTTTGCACCATTTCAATAGTGACACAACTGTGGAACTCCACACAGGAGATGATTCTTCCATATTTTGAATTCTTAAAAAAATGGAAAAAGTAAAGCTATTTGTAGATAAATACCTAACCTTTGGTTTTATTAAAGAAAATGAGTATGATACAACATGCATAATTCATGGTAAGAAGCTGCTCACCACAGCTTTTTAGTAGCCGCATAACGAGGGATTTCAGGAACGATATGTTGGGAACCACTGAAGGGGGTTGTTTGTGTGGTGCATTGTCCTGGAGTCTGGGGCAGTACGTGGAATTAGGGTTTCTTTTAGTATGAGAAGATTTAGGGGAAATTTATTTGCACGCCAGGCTTCCACTTATGGGGAGAAATGAAATCTCTTTTCTAATTATTATTACTGTAATATGTTATGAGCAATAACAATGTGACTGTACTGTGATTGTATCTCGTGATATTGTATTTTATGATGTTTTTTCAGCAATCCACTTTGCAAATGAACCAATATGTTGCTTTAATTCTGTCCGTGTGAGCGCAAATATAGAAATCAGAGGATAATCATATTATCACGAGAAGACACATCGTTTTCTCGACATAATGGATTAGTCGAACAGGTGGTAGGGTGGGGTGGAGCAATTCAGCTATTCTGCTGCGGTAGACTATAGTGGTTTGATTGCTTAGGATGTTGAGTTTTCAAAGTTAAATGATAATTTATTTAGAAGTTCAGTAATATAAATAATATCAATATTATATATGGACAATTAAAAGAAAGTCAGACAAATGGAATAAAAGCTCTTAAATGTTCATAGAAAATATTTCTTTTCAAAAATTGTTCTTGATTAATTTTTTTATTTAAAGGTTCATTGTTGATCACTTCATGCAAACAGATGTCTTTTAGTTTGTGGTGTTACAACCACGTAGTAGATCACACAGCATATAAATGTTATTTCTCTTTTTAAGTATGTAAATTTATTTTGAACTTTTAAGTACAGTGTTATTTCGGACAGATTTAATGCCTACTTTTTCTGTTTACTTTTTCTGAGAATATCATTTTTCAGTATATTTTATATTGAAATACTAACATTGGAAAAAACAAAATAAGTTGCATCAATTTCTCTTTCTTTCTTTCTGTCTGCTAAAAAAAGGTCATATTTTTAATTACAATGTTCCTAGAGTGTTTTGAATAAGTTAATACTCTTTATATCATGACTCAGGGTGTCACATTTACCCAAAAAACGTTGTTCATGGCATGAAGGGTTACGGCCCCCTGAAGTCTACAACCGGTTAGGGTTAGGGGTAGGCTCCTGTCAGTGTAGGTGTGCAGATTCATGGTGTTAAATGTAAATGAGCATTTTTTAAAAAAAGTAAAAGGTACAAGACAAAATGAAAATGATTTCGTGAAAAGAAAAGTTACATTTATTTTAAGCCACTAAAAAATTTAACTTGGAAACAAATTTAAAAAGTTTAAAGAATAATTTTGTGTGTGTGTGTGTGTTGAGGTAAGGATAATTTTAACACATAGGGGTAGAAATGTTTAAAAACAGGAGTTGGAATTGTTTATGTGATGATAACTGACTCAGTTGTTTGTTTTTAAGTTTCTTGGTCTCATTAAATGTTTTGCATGTTATTATTGTCCAAACATGACAAGATAATGGGAATAATAATGGGTAATTTATTTTGCTGAAGGCATTTTTTTTGGACCCTTCTTTCCAGTTTTCTTTGCACCCATGTTTGTGTACTTTCTAAAAGACGAGGCTGTTGTCAGACTTATGAAGGTAGATTACTTTTGCAGTCCTTGTGTGCATGGTTGTGTATGTGTTAGTGGTTATCATTGGATTGGTGATGTGTGTGAAGTCTTGTTAAACTTTGATTGTACGCCTGCCTGGCAGGTACACGATAAGAGTGCAGATGTGAAACTCGTTATTATTGTTTGTGATGGTGTGCAAGCATGTGAGGAAGAGGCATAACCTTGGTGTCGTGTGTTGACAGTATAACAGATGTGTGAACAACGCTCGCACACACACGCATTCGCACTTCAAAGGGTCTGCGGAAATGAATGAATCATTTTTTATTCACCTTGCACCATCTGGAAAAGCATTGCAGGTTTATTTATCCAACAGAGCAGAATTAGTCCGTTTCAGAAATGATGAAAGGATGAATAAAGAAATGTGTCCAAGACCCTTCTTTTGGTTAAAGTGTGATATAACACAACATATATAGTCCAACATACACCATCAAAACCATATTCCTGTGTGAAAAGCTGAACAATCCCTGCACATTGGATTGGTTCCACATACAAAATGTGTGTTCTTCTCATAACTGGTTTCCTCAGAATGATTCCTTCATTCAGATGATAAACCTACGACGGCTCAGAAATGAGAAATGCTACTTAACTTAATTCTTCATTTATTCCGCTATAAATATAGTAAATGAATTCCCATGTGCTCATCAACATCTGTTGCAGTAAAAATATATTGTATATAATAATTTGAAATTTGGTACCAACAGTACAGTCAGACGATTACTGGAGCAGGATTTTCTATTGTATTATTTCACATCATATATTCCACTTTATCCTGTCTTCAGTGAACAGAGGATGTGGTTTGTTAGAGTTTTACTAAAGTCACTTGTATACTTTCTCAATGTGTTCAAAATTCCATTTTTTTACATTATTCATGATTGTCTGATTTTTCTCCATAAATTACGGTATGCAAAATCAGAGGAAGACGGATGTGGTCTGCAGCCGGGCCGGGTCTGTTATGCACAATGATGTCTGCCTTCACTGTTCTGTTAGTAACCACACATCTGAACCTTCAACCCAACATACAAATCCACATCAGTCATACTTTCCAAAAATATCCAAGTCATCCTTGCTATAGAATCTGATACACGCTCATACTGTGATGCAGGCTGGCTTTTAGATTTTCTACCGATAACATTTTATAAGATTTCAGGTGTTCCGGGCACGTGCCTGCAGGAAAAAGGCCTATTTTGGGTGGTCATATCCACAGTGGACCAAGAAAATATCCCTCACACCCTTACACCCCTAGTAACCCGAATCGTTGATCCAAGGCAAAATGGATCCATGTTTTCATGATGATCATTGATTGTGTATCTAATTGTGGAGCTGAAATGGAGACTCATCAGGGCAGGCAGCATTTCTATTGTCCAGTTTTAATGTGTGTCTGTGTAAATTGTAGCCTCGGTTTTCAGTTCTTAGCAGACAAGAGTGGCAAAAGGTCTGGTCTTCTGCTGCTGTAGCCCATCTGCTTCAAAGTTGGATGTTTCGTGTGTTCAGAAATACTATTCTGCTAGAACCAGTGCTGATTGACTCCCTGTTGCCTTTCTTTTATCTCCAACCAGTCTGTCCATTCATTTCTGACCTCTGACATCAACAAGACATTTTAGTCCAGACAACTGCTGCTCACTGAAGAGAACTGAACATTTCTCTGTAAACCCCAGAGATAAAAGTGTATTTCAAAACCCCAGTAATCAGCTGTTTCTGAAATACTCAGACCAACAACCACTACATTCAGCAGTCACTTAAATCCCCTTTCTTCCTCAATCTGATGTTCAGTTTCAACATCAGCAAGTAGTTTTCACCATGTCTGGTCAAGACTTTCAACAGCTGGTACTACAGCTGACAGAATACTGAGATATTTTGGATGTTTACTCTGTATAGAATCAGAGAAATATATACTAGTGCTGTAGTTTACACATGGTCCATGATGTCCATTGCACTAAATCATAGAGGACTGAGAGTTGAGTGAAAGATTTTGCATTTGATATAAAACATAGAAAAGCATAATGTTCTGAATCAAGGCTCTAAGTGGAGGAGGCTCTATAGTGTAGCCCCATAATGAAGTCCCAGAAAAGTGACTTCAACAAGTTTGATTTGCTGATTTATTTAGAAATAAAAAAATAAAAAAAACACTTCACATTTTCACTTTGACTTTCTTAGCTGAAAAAAATATATTTCCATTAAATAAAAGCTTTTTATCAATCAATTTCCCCAGAAATTTATAGGAGCACACTCTTTCAAATCCTGTGCTATTACAAGTGAAAATAAATCTTCAAAGATCATCAAAGTCTGGTAAAATAAACAAGTCCAGCTTGTTCTGACTCATTTAAAACCAATTTTATATTAACTACACAAGCATACAAAAGACTAAGTCTCTGGCCATTCCTGTTAAATACAGGGTCCAAAGCAATTTAGGTTTTTATAGTATTTTACAGTAAATACCAACTATTCTAAAAATTACATCTGTATCTGAACTAGCAAACACAATACTGAATAATCTCTAATTAAATCAACACAGGGAGAAATATAGATGTGAGTTGAACAAGTGAAAGTTGACTTCA
The DNA here is from genome assembly GCA_037177515.1 of Pseudomugil tenellus. NCBI lineage: Eukaryota > Metazoa > Chordata > Actinopteri > Atheriniformes > Pseudomugilidae > Pseudomugil > Pseudomugil tenellus. Next base: position 31,977,965 of record JBAMHX010000001.1, read on the forward strand.
TATAGCTTCAGTATTATAATGTAAGGCTTCAGATCTATTTTCCAAATTAAAACTTGTAAGTGAAGGAAATAAAAAAAACACTGATTGGATATAGTGTAAGCTGCAGAGTGGTTCTCTTAGAGTAAAATATACTTTAGAGGTAGTATTTAATAGGGATCTGTAAACTACAGCAACCACACCATGATCATTTTACAATGTTTGATGGTAAAAAGGAGAAAACCCAAAATGTTGACTGGATAAATAACGATGATAGTTGTTTAAGAAAATCCGTTTCATGATTTCATTTCCAGCAGGCTTTTTTCTGGTAAAAACAGTAAGACATTATTAAGTTATTCCGGTGTTTTGCAGTGCATGATGTGGACACTTATATGAGAACTGAATTGTTTTGTGTGAATGACCAATCTGGCTCATTTAGCACTAAACATGAGTCACATTGATCCTCCTCTACATATTGGAAGTCTGGAGCCTTTATGGCTCTGGGGGTCATGTGGACGGGGCTTTACTCTGCCATCTTAGGTGGGTTTACACTTGTTTTCCTCAGTTTTCTTGTATGTGCTTCTCATGGTTATCACTTTTTTTTCTTACAGCAGACATAAGAAATTATCTGTTTACCCATCCCTCACAGAAGAGCCATATATGTACAAATGTGTGGTTTCAGACATTGTCATGTGGAGAACATTTGAATCACATGTAGATTGCATGTGGTTCACATATAATAGTTGTGATTCACATGTGTCAACCACATTTTTATAATGTGATGATATTAGGATCTAAATTGATAGGATTATGTGCAATTGTAGCATTTTGCTGTCTGTTCTGTTTTAGTTTAAATTGTTAATGTTGTTTTCTATCGTTTGTATCTTTCTTTCAGTATATTTGTCATCCCTTCTTTTTCTTCTGTTCTTTAATTCCCCTTGTCAGGTGCAGGGTTAATTTGTAATACAGTGAAAAACAAATTAAAGACTAATACTTCGGGATCAAGTGGAGTATTATATAGTATTCACCAAACTTAATTTCTTTAATCTCCTTAAAGCTCCGCTTGGTGACGCACATTTCACAGCAGTCAGACCATCATTCTACTGCCATGATACTGGAGTATTAACAAGTAAAGAAAAACTATTCTATTCTATTCTATTCTATTCTATTCTATTCTATTCTATTCTATTCTATTCTATTCTATTCTATTCTATT
>JBAMHX010000001.1:31991376-32002401 GCA_037177515.1 Pseudomugil tenellus
AAAAAGAAGAAACCTCATGGAGCCCCAGGTGAAGGAGAGATCCTCTCCCAGGACGGACAGGCAAATATACCCAGGACCGTTTGCTGTTGATTAGCTCATCTAAAATCTACAGTAATACATCGGAGTTTCGTAGCATGCAGTTGCTTGTCCTCGTCCAGACAGGGGGGTGGGATTGGCTAGGGGATCCCGAGTACATGGGTAGAAAGGTCAAGGGCCCATAGGTCAAGAACGGAGCATAAACTTTTAAACAAAGAATAACTTCAGACATGGAACATGACGTATCTTGTTGTGGTCCAAAGCAAGTTGAGATGTTCTGCAGAAGGATTTATTTACCTCCTTAATTCAAAAGTACCAGTGAAACTAAACTTTCTAGCATCAGTCTTAAGAGGGAAACGTTGGGGCAAAGGCTAAATGTTCTGTTCAGGTTAGTTAGTTGGTGCTTCAAAACAATGTTGGTCTGTGTATTTTTAGGAATCTTTACCTGGCTATAGCAGAGATGCTCTGATCTACATGATACTCCATATACCTGTTTAGGTCCCCAAAGGGACGACCTGTATCGAATTTCATGATTTTGGTTTTCCTAACCAGGTGGTGCTTTATGCATGAACAATAATATTTTTGGCCATGTCTCTGGAACTATTTATCTCACTGACTTCAAATTAAGTGTAAATGAAAGGTCATGACCTTAAGATGTATCCAATCATGTTATCATTTCTGCCTTGTTCAATATTTTCACACCAGTTGAAGCTTTGTGGCTGAAAAATCACTGTTTTGACATATCTTTGTAACTATTTGTTAGAGTAACCTCAATTCAAGTGGAAATTACAGGTCATAACATCAGGATACATCTGGGAATGACATAATACCTGCCTGGTTTAAATTCTATTTAGTTAAATTATACAGTCTACTTTCTTTTTTATTGAGTTTAGTGAGGTTCTATGAATAAATATGATAGATGACTTGTTAATATAGTTACAGGGTATTACAGGTGCAGCTTTATATTATTGTATTGTGTCTATTCGAGGATTGGGGATAAGAGGGTTGGGGGCGTTCTGGGATTTACTCATAGCTTCCAACAGCATAGGCCTTGTTCAATTGCTAATTGTTGCAGTTTGTAATTTATACCATTAAGTTCTTTTTGATTGGCTTAATCAAACTCTGATAAAGAAAGACGTCTTTGAACAGTTTTTAAGTGCTTCCTAGATAAAATAATCTTGAACTATCAAGTAATGTTTTCTCAAGACAATGAGATTTTAATTGAATGAAATAAATGTAAAAAACACCAAAAAACAACTCAAACACAGCTGCTTTGAGCTTTCAGACATGAAATCAGGCAAAAATGTCTTTAATTTGGGAAAAGAACACATACTTTATGAGGATGACTTAACTGTAATTTATTACTTTCTTTTTACCTCTCAACACACACACTCCATGTGTAATGATTGCAAGCCAGAAACAGGAGGAAGGTAAACAGGATTTATTAAGGATTGGTGATGATCTGAAACCTGTAATGAAGGTGGAGGAGTCCAGGGGGTTTGTGGGGATGCGGAACAGGGGGACAGGCTGCAGAATGTCCAGGTACAACTGGAGGTATGATCCAGGGATGGGAGTAGCCAGGGATAAGCAGGAACAGCAGGTAAAAAAAAAAACAAAAAAACATATGATGTGTAGTCAATGTCCAACACGGTTGAACTGGAGCGCTGAGGCATATGAAGCAGTGAGGGAATCAGGAACAGGTGCAGGTTATCAGGGATGAGTCTGGTGGCAGGTGATGGTAATGAAGCTGATGAGGTTTAGAGTCGGGGTGTGGCAGAAGCAAGGGTTTTGCCCAAGGCCACTTCGGCGTCTATTCTACAGCAGCAAGACCTGATGAGTTATCTAAAGGCTGTTCTTATTTTTGTTTTTTTGTTTTTTTTTAAAAAACTTGTCTTGACCAGCATTAAATCAGGGAGAATGTCGGCCTGACTGCTGTCTTATGCGAATCAAATTTGCTTTGCAATCCAACTACGGACACTAGACCATCCACCACACCGCAGGGTACACCCTGGACAGGTCGCCAGCCTATCAGACAAACAACCACGCACACACACACTCAGAAGGTCAATTTAGAGTCTCCAATCAGCCTAGGGCTGATCTAGGAAATCTCCCCAAGGTGCATGTTTTTGGACCGTGGGAGGAAGACCTGTCCCGCATATGCTGCCTCTTGCATGTTAATTGTTGAGATAGGCTCCAGCTTCCCTTAAACCTGGATCTGGATTAAGCTCCATAGAAAAGGATTTAATGAATGAATGATGAGACACAATATAGTAGATACATTATAAACAGAAATCTTACAAGTTCAATATATTTATTAAAACACAAACCAAACTTGCTCCTTAATCTAATAATGTCACCAAGAACAGCTTTTCTGGTTTAATCAGTCTGTGATGGAGATAAGCAGTCCCCTCCGCACAGAATCTTTATCTCACAGATGCTTGTCATGGAGAGCCAAAGGGTTTCTACTGGAGAGAGAAGAAACCCTTTCACTATCAATGTACTCAAGATGCTTTTTTATTCTTTTTTTCATTTTCCAAGAGAAGTGAATTTTAAGTAGTTTGTGCCCCTTTATAATATGATCTCTTATCTGCTGTGCGATGAGTCATGAATCTCCTCTTTGACACTAAGTTAAAGCTGAAGTTACTAAACCAAACCGCAATTCTGCTGCTTGAGAGTTTGTGAAGGAGCTCATTTTATTGTTTGTCATATTATTATTCATGGTTTTATTTGATCACTCGGATTCAGCTGAGTTGTCTCTGTACACCCTGTGTTTGACATGATTCAGCAGCTCTTCCCTCTCCAACGTCTTTGAGTGCAGACTCTATTCCTCATTGTGCTGTCGTGATTTCACAGCATAAGCTCCATATTTTCCGACTAGCGGGAGAACATAAACATAGAGGCATGGTGTTTTGTGTGTTTACACCCTGCCCATCTCTCAGAGGGAGATGTGAACACACTGAAGTGTATGAGTGTGTGTTTGTGTGTGTGTTTATGTGCAATGGGTGGGCGATAGACGGATGAAACAGAGAGGTGACAAGGAGAGCGTGTGGGGGAAAAAAGAGAGCCTCATGGACTGTGAAGAAGGCAAGAACAATCATGTGCTTTATGGCTGTTTATCTTCTGTATGTGTGTGTGTGTGTGTGTTTGTGTGTGTGTGAGTGTGTTTGTTGGCTTTTATTTGTTCCTAAGTCAGTGTAGCTGAAAAATGTGCTTATGCCCATTTGCCCAACAGTCTTTCTTTGTTCTTCTTCTTCAACACCCATCTGACTTTTACATTTTTTTTAGTTATTTTTAAAATGAAGGCGTTTTTTTTTTTTTTTTTTTTTTTTAAACTGGAGCGGAGTGAAAAACAAGTTCAAAGGTTTTTCATGAGGGCTGTAGTCGGAGTTCTGTACGTCCAACTCGAGCTCACTTCCTCTCAAGCTGAGGAAATTACAAAAAAATGAGTGTATGAGTTTCCTTCCCTCTATTATTTTTTATACATAATTTTTCATCAATGTTTTGCTTTCTATTCATGGGGATTGATAGAAATAAAAGAAATTTGAAAAACAAAGAAACAAAGTTGAGCCAGAAGCATAGCCTGTTATAAGTGTTGCCCATTATATTGTCTGACGAATAAATATTCATTAGCATTATTTCTTGGTTGCTACTCTGTTGTTGGTGTTACTTTTGGCCTTGATGATGTTTAAATTCTTCATATTTCTGAAGAAAAATTGACCTTGTCCTCCATGGTGCCATAGTTGCCCTGAAGAGCTTTTTCATGTTTACGACTGGTTAGATGCTAGAATGTGATGAAGATGTGCTGAATTACCAAATTGCTAATCAGCTTATCCAGAGTCTATATGTCTGGTTCAATGCTGACGACATAAGGATTTTGCCATACAGGCATCTGATGTGACAACTGATCAGTAATGATGAAAAACTGATAAATCTTTATGCAATAAAGCACACATGTTTGCAAGACAGAGATTAAAAACTATGAAGGATTTTTCTCAGTGAACAAATGTTGAATTAAAAAATAATGTTTTTCTTTATATCAGATACTGAATTTAGTCTTTTCACAAGCTACCATCTCTCAGTCTGTACCTGGGCCCTCCACATAAATATATGTAGACCTGCCCCTGCAAACAAACAGAAAAACAATCCAGGTCAAGGTATACAAACAGGCTCTTGAATAAATATCAATTGAGCTTAAATTCCTCTAATTGTCCAGTCTAGTGCTACCAGAATACATTAGATTCCATTTCAGTAAAATCTCTCTATTCCTATTTTATCCATTCAGTTTGTACATTTAAACCATGTTATTTCAACTCCACGTCTTCCTTCCTGCTCCTCATGTAATCAAGTGGGTTCACCCATGCGTCAAAGAGAGGATGTCCCTTTTTCCTATCATGTGTTCTTGTTGATCTATTTTCATCATCAATACTGGAAATAGAAGAAGGACTAAGATTCTTCTTCTTCAGTGATCAAGCAGATGTTGAAGAAAACTGTGACCAGTGACCTTAATGTATTGGTGATATGCTAACAATGTGGCCATCCATGATTACAGGACTCATGTTCCACCAAAGTGATTGCTGCACTTTTAATGTTTTTCATAATTCTTCGCATTTTGATATTCTCCATAATTTCATTTTGGAAGATGTTTCATAAAAAGTTACATTGTGAAACTGGTGTTTATGGCAATTTTGGAGGGAAGCTGTTTCAGTTATACGATGGAGTCTGGTCATGGTCACACATGCAAAGTGAAACATGTAAGAGATGACTAAGTGTCATAGTTGTTGCTGCTGGTTCGCTGTTTGATTTTAGTATTTATGTGTCTGTAACTAAAGCCTGTGTAAAATACCATTTAGCAGTCTGTCATTTTTATGGTATTTCTCTGAGTATTATACAGTCCCACCTTGGTGTGAAAGACTGACTTACAATCTCTGGCAATCCTTGTTTAGACTGATGGGCACTTTTCTTCTCTAAGATTGTTGCCAATGTTCTTGACCTTTACCTATGAATGTGTATAGGTTTAATTAAAAAACTTAATTTGAATTGAATTTGTCACCAAAAATTATACAGTTGTGTACTTTATAATTGATATCGGGCTCATTCTGGGTTTTTAGTTTAAGGTCTTATTTGAAAAAACAAGGTTTTTCTGCAATCACACGTTTAATTTGAAGGGCTAAGATGTGTAAATATCATTATATGTCTTCCTGGTGACAGAAAAATGAAGATGGTACATAGCACATATGAACAGTTTAACATTTACCTGAAAAAAACCCCTTCAGAATAAATACTAATTTATTTTTGCAATGAAGCAGCTGCAGTTCTAAACCTTACACATTATCGTAGAGTATGTGGAGATTATCTCTGCAAAGGTCAACTCTGATAAAACTAAAGCAGAACAAAATTTCAGAGGTTTTAGTACAGACAGTTTAGATCAGGTCTCCAAAGTAGCCATTTTGGCACAGCTTGGCCATCTGTTCCCAAAGTCTTCCAATTGGTTGACCTGAGTTTCTGCAAGGTTCACCGTTCCAGCATTACACATAACGTACAACACAATGAATATATTAATCGGGATTATGTAGAAAAGCAGTTTTCACGAAGGCCTGGGAGGTGAGTGTGGGGGGGTCAGATAAAAATGTTTGCCAATAAATGTGTGAAAAAAACATTGAAAAAGTGCAAAGATATAAATATATTTGTATGTTGTTGTTGATTTGCTGTATAAACTCAAACGGTTAATGGAGAATGCAGCTGTGTAAAATGAAAATGTACGGGACACTTTTGCAGCATTGAGTCAAGCAGACTTAACAAATAACAATCGGTTTGGATGGAATTATGTAGTTTGGAGATTAAAACTGGAATCAGAGATTTACCCTGATGTAGTGAAATTACAAGTTTTACTCATCTTTTCCTGTCAGAATGATGGTATGTCAGATTTAGGCTGCAAAATTTGGAGGAATTATTTATTACATAAAGTATTTTATTCTAACATATTTGGAAATCTTTGTCTTAAAGCTCAAGTGAGAGGAGTGCAACATGATGTAGATTACAGACTGAGTTACTGTCCATTTAGTTTCTATGAAGCAACAGGTTTGATTGTGTATTTCTATCATGATGAAGCTCCATCTATGACCAAGCAATCAAGCACGATGAATTTGTTTAAGCACAATAAATAATGACATGATGTGTAAGTGACTGGGATAGTGATTAGATGGTTATATCATGACATGGAATCTGGCTTTAGTGCCATTTTAAAGTCTGTGTCCAGAGCTGACAGGGTATTGTCACAGTTTTATTGAAAATATAGCAAAATGCCTCTGAGACTCGTGCCACCCTCTGCTGAATAGATATATGCTGCACATGTCCTGGGGAGAGCCTGTGATGTGTTTGTGTGAGTGTGCGTGTTTGTGTGTATCTAACTGCATCCCCAGAGTTTTAAGCTGTTGTAAACCATCGTGGGTGTCTGTGGAATTGTAATGGGCTGTCAGTGGTTCGGCCTCCCATGAGGTTTGGCTCTTCCTAATATGTGTTTGTTTTTTTCCTTTTGTGAGCTTGACAGGAATTGAAGAAACAAGACAGAAATGCTGTGATAGTTTTCTGTCAAAATGTGCACAGGCCATCATGCAAAATTATCCTAATTGGCAGTGATGGCTATTTCCAGGGGAGTTCAGTGTGAGAAACCCTGTAAATATACATTATGATCCTTATTGTTAGGTTTTTTTTCCTTTTTTATTACATCTCCCAAGGAGGTTATGTTATCGCCTGCGTTTATCTGTCTGTCTGTGTATAACATAACTTTAAAGGTTATGGACAGATTCTCATGACTTTTTTAGGATATATCCAGAATGGCAAAATGAAGCAGTGATTAAATTTTAGAGGTAATCCTGATCACCATCTGTATCCAGGAATGCTATGAAAGATTCTTTAACGCTGCGAGATAGCCACTCATGTTATTGCAGCTGACCTCTCTTATTGACCATTTCTGTCTGCCGTTTTTCACTCTGAAAAAGATCATGTGTGACTGAGCAACATTTTGGGATGCGAGTTACAATATGAGGGGGAACTGTGAGCTTGGAGGTTTGTGCTCTCCGAGTGCTGTTCTAGTTAGTATTGTGTCTTTACTCCTGTCTTATTTCCATTTATAATTGTGTAGGGGAATCTTTGTTGGTACAATGAAAACCCATCCATCCATTTTCTCAACCGCTTCATCCAATTCAGGGTCGCGGGTAGCTGGAGCGTATCCCAGCAGTGATTGGGTGAGAGGTAGGGAACACCCTGGACAGGTCACCCGTCATCACAGGGCAACACAGAGAGACAAACAAGCAAGCACTCTCACATTGACTCCTAAAGACAATGTAGAATAACCAGTCAACCTAACATGCACATTTTTGGATGGTGGGAGGAAGTCGGAGAACTCGGAGAGAACATATATGCAAACTTTACACAGAAAAAAAGCAAAGCAACACATAGATGTGTAACCTTGTTTTTTTCATGCATAAGATGCACCAATCTGCAGATATGATTCAATGGGGAATTTTTACCATGAATTAATTGTGGCATTTAAGTGCATGATGGATTATGAAAGGAAATGATTTTACCTTCAAACATTACTCTCTGTTGCTAATGTTACTCTGTTACTATCTCAACAGAGTAACATTGTCATGGAAACATTTCATAGATAATCAGATATGCTATTGTAAAGTTTTTGTTTAGTTTTTCTAAAATGTATTTTAACATTCTTATATTTAAATCTTTTCATCTCAGGCAGCAGTTTTACTTACACTCCCCTCTTTCATGCTTAGTGTCTGAGTAAATTACCAGCTAGTCTGGTAAGTCAAAAGGCTTCTTTAAAGATGCTTTTAAATGTGCAGTTGTTAAGATGTTCCTGGACGACCTGAAAGGAAATCCTGATAATGGTTCAGCAAGTTTACATTCAGTGTTGTAGCCTCAGCCTGATGTGTCTAATAGTCAAGCCTCAGAGCTAAGACCAAACAAACTGCCACACAAAAAAGGACAAAGAACTAAATTAGCTGCTCTGCATGGCTAAATCTTTCACAAAAGAATAAGGAAAGCCACTGGGGGAGCCTGGGCTGATTTGGAAAAAAGCCATGTAAATTTGTTGTTCCCTCAGCTTGGAGTCTGCTGCAGAATCACTTTTTTCCTTCAGCAGCTGGTTTCATTTAATAAAAACAACGACTTAAAAGCAGCTTCAACCCAGGAGGACAGCCTCATCTCGGTGCCTGAATATGTGACACACACTGAATTCTTTTATTTGTCTTTTGTTTTGTTATTTAGTGTTTAGATCTTTCATTGATTCATCTTCATGACACGTGCATTGTTACGCTTACTTTTTCTAAAAGCTTTGCTGGTGTCTGAAGGTTTTTACAGAACTACATTCATTTTCTTTTTCTGTCTTTTGTTAATTTGATTTTAGACTACCATTAAAAGGTTTATATTGTTGTGTTTGCTTTTTACTATTTCTTAACTACTCTAACTCTTTCTTCTTGGTCAAGCATGGCAGTGATCTAACCATGGTCATTTTGTGAACAAACTTGCACTTAATAGCAACATTATATGATACAACTTGCTCTGCCAGGGCAAGTTTACATACGGTGCATTTCATTTACAAAACAATTCTAATATTTAATTGGATTTACCGGGGTGGGCCTATTCTTTCTCCTGACTTGTCTTAATTCTTGGTGTTGTAGGTTCAACAAGTTGTTGGAAAAATTCCTCAGAGAATTTGTTACATGAAGCATCACACAGTTGGTGGACGCCCATGATGAGAATCTTTGTTTCCACTACATCCCGAAGCTGCTCTATTGGATTGAGATCTGGTGACTGTGGAGGCCACTGGAGAACAGTGAACTCATCATTATTATCATGAAAGCAGTTGGAGATGATTTTAGCTTTGTGACATGGTTATTATCCTGCTGGAAGCGTTCTGGTGCTCAGGTTGAACTTCAGCAAGCTATCTTCACCATGTCTACATGACTAAATGAACTGTGTTGCTGCAAACTAGACATTAGGTTTAAAAACAGTGGAACTGGTGAACCTGACAAAGTGACTTCATGAATAAAAATTCAGATTTTACTCTCACTAAAACACACTTGAAGACATTTAGCTGCAATTGTAAGATAATTTATAATTAGTGAGAATATTGTGAACAGACGTGCTCATACCATGCTACCTTTTTATTTCATATTGTTTATGTTTACAAGTGATTACTGATGGTGCTTTTAGGAAGAAGCTGAAAACACCCATCAAAATGTGCACTGTCCCTTTTTAAAACATTTATGTTTCCTAAACAAGCTGCTAGAATGCAAGAGGCAGGGTACGTGTGTGTGTGTGTGTTGGCCCTGTAATGGACTGGCGACCTGTCCAGGGTGTACCCCGCCTCTCCCCCAATGTCAGCTGGGGCTGGCTCCAGACCCCCCACCCCCCAACCCCATTCGGGAATAAGCGGTAGATAATGGATGGATGGAAGATTGTACAAGGTTAGCACTACATGCACATGCTTTATCTGCCAATCACTAGTAATGTCACTGAGATCTTGATGTTCAGTTGAGATTTCTGGTAATAAAAACTCATGTGGTGGAAATATTGCATCCCACTGCTTAGTTGGATCTTAAGGTGAAATATGAAGCAAAACTAAAGCTTAGCTACATTTCTAAAGATGTATTACAATGTCACTTTAAATCCTACTTGAGAAAATCACAACAGTAACATTATTTATTTCAGAGTTTTGGAATAAACTAATTACATATTTCTTAGCGACTGATAACTCAAAAATTGACTGAAACAGCTTAATATGTGGTCAAACAGAAGCTTAGAATCCTCACCAATCCCCTGACACTGCAACAAAACTGAAAAAGCTGAGTTGAAAATTATTATTTTATATTACCGTAGCTTCCAGACTATAAGTCACACTTTTTGTATTTTTGTATTTTTTTTTACTTTTCTTGTGACTTGTGTGAGGTGTGACTCACATACTCCCAAATTATTGCAGGTTGAAGGCAAGATGGCTACAACTTGTGATGTGTGGTGGGGTCTTTAACTGGTGCAAAGTACCTAGCCTATGATCTTGTAGCCAGTTGCCAGTTGTACTTTGTAGTCAAGCTAATTTTTTCAAGCCAAATAAACCAGTCTTTACTTGGATATTTAGCATGTGTTTGATAGCAACAGGTTGTTTTTTTTCATAAGCCTGTGAGTTGAAAACAACTACTAAAGCATCACTAGCCAGAACAATGTGCTGGCTGAAGAAGTTTGTCAGTGGCACCGTTACATCTCAATGCTCTGGTAGTTTCCAAGGATATTAATATAATATTTGCTTATGAATAAATATGAATTATAGTCTAGTGAGATTTATATATAGTTTTTTTTCCTCTGCATGACTTATTTTTTGATTGATGCGACTAATATACCGGAGGGACTTGTAGTCTGAAAAATACGGTATATTAAAAATATTATTATTTAATTAAAAGTCTGGTACTCAATTATTCAGGAAGATTAATACCATATCAGCATTTATTCACCACACTTAAATGATGCTGTTTAAATTCAAAGACACATCCATCTGATTTGACCAATCATGATCAAAAATCATAATTTATTTCACCAAAACTCACAAAACAAACATGAATTGTTATAAGCTGAAGGAGAATGAAGGTGCAGATCACATATCCAGATCTGTTGATCCACTAGTATTGCTTTTATTACTACTATTACTGTAAAGCAAAAAGGTTATGTTACATCCCAGTGGTACCAATATGTCTCATAGCTTAGGCTGAACTCTTAATGTGCACCAGAGGAGAAGTTTATATTGTTGTTTTTTGATTGAATCATCCATAAACAAATAAGTCACATTACTGACTCTTGTCAAAAAGCAAAATGAGACAGAAATTTCTGGATTTATGCTGGTGCGGTAAACAAACTGAATTGTGCTAAATAAAAGCAGGATCGCAAAATGACTGATGGAATTTGGACATTTTAATTTAACAA
>JBAMHX010000001.1:32012035-32026158 GCA_037177515.1 Pseudomugil tenellus
TACCCTGCCTCTCGCCCTGTGTAGCTGGGATTGGCTCCAGCCCCCCCGCGACCCCGTTCGGGAATAAGCGGTAGAAATTGGATGGATGCTTATTTAATTTCTGATCTGCTGCTTTCGATTTCTTAATTCTGTTCATTCCTCTCTTGTTTGTCCTCCACAAGAGAATGTTTCCAGAAGTGCTTGTAGCTACTGTTAATACTAGGACTACATGGTATACCAGTGCCAGTATGGTACTGCAATACTACAGTTTTGGAAATGATTATCCATCGTATATCAGAGATCTCATCGTTCCATATATTCCAAACAGAGCACTTTGCTCTCAGACTGTAGGTAAACTTGTGGTTACCAGAGTCTCAGAAAGCACAATGGGAGGAAGAGCCTTTGACTATGAGACTCCTGTCTTATGGAACCAGCTCCCAGTGTGGGTACTGGGAGACAGACACCCTCTCTACCTTTAAAATCAAACTTCCAGGATAACAGCTGCAGTATATATTGATCTGTCTTTCCTGTCTTCTCCACCCCCAGCCAGTTGAGGCAGATGGCTGCCCTCCCTGAGCCGGGTTCTGCTGGAGGTTTTGTCTTCCTGTAAAAAGGGAGTTTTTTTCCCACTGTTGCATCATGCTTGCTCAGGATGGGAGATTGGATTGAAGTCAAGATTCAATGCAATTTTTGTGGTTCCTTTACATAGATTATTTATTATGAATTGGTTCAATTTGATGTCTGTGAAGCGCCTTGACACGACATTTTCATGAAATAATGCTATACAAATAAAGTTGAATTGAAAAGATACTATGCCACCATTTCTAAACAAATTATACTTTTTTAATGCAAGTGAATTGATGAATTGGAGCCTCTGTAAGTGAGGCGAAGCCAGGAAGTGTTATGTGGTCACTAATGCAGCACTGTAACATGAGACGACTAACTGTCTCACTGGTGTGAAAAATGGCAAGTTGCCGACAGATAGAACCAGTTATAGAACAATAGCTAGAGGAAGGAGGTACAGAAAGCCCCTAACTGATAAAATGGGAGTCTTAAGTACAGTCTGAAAATATTTCGGGTTCAAGTCCAACTGAGCAGGCTAGTTCCATTACTTTGTCCGAGAACGACAGGAGATAATGTTGTCCGCCAGTTCAGTGCACTGCTGCACGTAGCCTCTCCCAGCCCAGTAGTAACTCAACAATAGGCTACCAACAGAGCTAAACTGTGTCCATGGCTAACTCACTGGCTGCCAAACACATCTGGAGCATCTGTAATAACAAGACTTAATAAGCGCTTTTCTAAGAATATTCTTGAAAGTTACATTATATTCTTAAAATATTTAAGTTTAAATTCTCCTGCAGAAATAAACTGACTGGTGTCATAGTGGACGCAGCTACACAAATGTGATGTTAAACAGACATAATGCTATTGAAAATAGCAACATCAGATTGTGTTTTACATTTTTACAACAAGTAATCGATATATAAAATATCTTTATCCCATTTCTGTTTGCTCAGAAAGGGGACAGGTCTCATCCTGATCTTTCTGGAGTTTCTTTTTTTTATTTACTCCTGATTCTTTTTTTTATATTTTGAGCAGACAAGTCTTTATTTTATATGTGTCCTCTACTTCCAGGACCGAGCAGGGCTAAGCCTGCTTTACTCTGATCCCTTTAGTACTGATAGTAGCCTTCAGCTGGCTGACTGCTCATAGTACCTGCATCTAGCTTGTTCTGTTTGCTCATTTAACAGCCATCTTTGTTCTGTTTTCTGATATATTATCCATTTTTATTTGATCCTTTGTGGTGTTCTCTTGTTGGAGTCTCTTCTTGGGCAGGTACAGTACTGAATTTGCTGCTTTAATGCTGAAACTGAGTCAAGATGTTTTCTGTTCTCTTTTTCTGTATCTTTTCAACACTGATTTTGCTTCCCATTCTTGTTCTTTCTGGGAATATGTCGAGTGCTTTGGTAAACCAGTTGTTTCCGCATCATCACCTCAGTCAGAAGAATGTTATTTGTTGTTGAATTGAAATCTTTTTGTCCTTGTCACCAAAAGTTGTATGAAAGTATGACACTGAGATCACAAACAAATATTTTTTGTGTGCATTTAAGGTTCTTGCCTCCAGCACTCTTGTCTTTTCCTTTTTTCCTTGTTGCTCCTTTTGCATAAGTTTCAGAACAGGATGTGGATCTGAAGGTATAATGATCAGTTCAGATACTGAGTCCACTAAGCAGGCATCAGGAATGATGAGTTCAGGAGCAGATTGGCAGGATGTCTTGACAGGCCTGTTGGTGTGTGTGTGTGTTGCTGCAGGACTTTAAGCAACTGTTTCAAGCCCGTTTGTCAGTGCAGCAGACATGTAGGTCATTGAGATGGATTGAGGAACAACACGGTAAGGTAATTCAGATCTGAAATGTGTTCACATATTCTGACAAGTGGTGTGGGTACAAGTGACTGAAGGAATTCCTGGTGGGTTTGATTGCAGGGTTAATTTATGAAATATATCATTGGGGTCTTTTTTCTGGGATCAATTGATTTACAATTAAGCCTTTTGTTTTTTCTATTTAATTTTTGTTTGCTTTAGTGGCCGGTGGCTGTTTCACATGTGTGGGTTTTGAATCTACACTACAGACTTTGTAAAGCTATAGAAAGAGTGATGAACAGTATCCAGTAAGTTTATCACAACCTTCTTCTCAGACAGATTTCTGCTATATCGGGCAAGACTGCTAATGACAGGAGGTAAGGGTGGTTTTGATTGATCAGACAAGAATCATTACTGACCAATATTCGAGATAAGTAACTACAGAAACTTTTTTTATGGAGGAAACCACAGGAAACCTATTAACAGCTTACAACTTAATGAGAAGTGGGATAAGAAACAGGCTGCTAGGTTTAAAAGGTTGATATGATGCACATGTAAACTTTATAATTGCAGCAAAGTGATCATGACCTTTTTACTGACTTAATTTAGTATGTCATTAAAATATTGTTTCAAATAGTCTAATAACTAAAAATCCTACATTGAAGATATACAAAGTGATCCATGATTGGTATCAGCAGGTCCAGCTTCCAGTGATAATTGAGATTGATTAAAAATCTCAATCAGGGCTTCATAATAATGTTAAACATTTAAAATACACCAGAGTGAAAAGAGCTTTAGGGACTCAGACAATGGTTTTCTGTGGATTTTTAATAAGGATACATTAAGTGGGGTTATTGGTGGATGGAAAAAGAAACTTCTTGAATTGGAGTGAAGAGGGTCTGGTTTGAATGCAGAGGGAGGTTAGGAATGAGCGGCATAGCAAGAGCAGGGTCCGAAATAATGGAACACATTAATGGAAAGGTAAGTCAGAAAACTGACACAAATTTGACGCAGACCTAAAAAAACAAAATGAGTTCTTGTATAGTGTTTTCTTCACTTCTTTTGTCAGTGGCATCAAAAATAGCTACATCTTTAAGCATTAAATAGCTCTACTAATTCAGCTGAAGTTGGCACTTTAAACCAAAAATGATCTACTCACAAGGAAAAGTTTTGGTTTACCATCCATCCATTTTCCTAACTACATCCAACTCAGTGTAACTGGAGTGTATCCCAGTAGTCATCGGGTAGGATGCAGGGTACATCCTGAACAGTTTGACAGTCCGTCACAGGAGTTTAGGCTTACCATTGATGTTAATGTTAGCAGCTAACTAGCCAGTTATCTTGCCATTATTACGAGGGTCCCCGTTAGTCAGAAACTGAATCAGCCACAATATATTTCCTTTTAAAATTACTGCAATATAACACAATTTCTACCCTAAACAGCTTCTCTTGAATTAAAAAAAATATCCTGAACTCTTGAGCTCCATTACTGGCTCACCAACATTGTTTTAACATAACTTTTCTGGTGATGTCAGCCGATTGCCTCTACTGCACATATTCACCACACAAGGCAGTGGAAGGTACAGCAGCAGCTTTGAGAAAGAAAAAAGCCTAAAAAAGATTATAGTTATTTTATTAAATAACATAATTGGGCTAGTTAACTCACCTTTTCAGTTGTGCCTGCCGCTGTGGGGCTCCACCGGTGAGGTTTTGACTTTAATACAATTTTGAGGTTTTAGTTTTTTATAACCTTTGGTCAGGTTTTTGGGTTTGTTCATTTTGGGTCATTTTTTTGTGGAGTGGATCTGATTTTGGCTTGTGTTTTGTGTTATGAACTGTTCTTGGACTTGGGGATGCCATTTGTAAATGTATTTTAAACTTCTTGCAGACCACAGAAGGTCAAGATTAATGAGTGCGTCTCTGATGAATTTTGTGTGAGCACAGGCTATACATATGGTTGTATCTTAAGCCCCCTGCTTTTTACTTTGTACACATATGATTGTGTTGCTACTCACCCAAACAATCTGATTGTCAAGTATGCAGATGATACTACTGTTATTGGTCTGGTCAGCTCAAACAATTAATCACATTATAGAGCTGAGGTAGGACATGTTGTTCGCTGGAACGAAGGAAACAATCTTGTTTTAAACACTTCTGAGACGTGAGAACTAATTATTGATTTTAGTCGTTGTAAAAACAAGGAGCCTATTGTCATTTATGGGTCAGACGTTGAAACGGTTGATAAATGTTAGTTTCTGGGCATCACCTTCTCCAAAGATCTGAGGTGGCAGTCAAATATTAGCATTATTTCCAAAAAAGCACACAAGCGCCTCTTCTTTCTTTGTAAATGAAAAGAATTTAATCAAAATAAAACCATTCTTCCACGTTTCTATCGGTGTGCTATCAAAAGTCTGCTTACCAGTTCTTTCACAGTGTGGTTTAGCAATCTCACTGTGAAAAAGAAAGAAATTTGAGTGGTTCGTTCCGCTCACAGGACAATCGGATGTGTATTACCAGCCCTGGAGGACATTTACAAGGCCAGACTTTTAAGAAGAGCACTACAGATTATCAGTGATCTCTCTGGCCACCCTGCTGCTGCGATTTTTGATCTCCTGCCCTCTGGGAAACGATTTTGTACTATTAGATGTACCACAAAAAGTCATTCTAATAGTTTTTTCCCTAATGCTGTAAGGGCCTTGAACATGCACTTTAAAAACCTCGGACATGCAACTTTTTATTTTTAACTGCTCTTTTATTTTTATTTATTCATAGTGTACTTTTAATACTCTTTAAACTGATTTTCATTGTTCTTCATTGTATTTTACTGTTTCCCTGCATGATTTTTTTTAATTTGTCTTGTCCAGCATTAAAACAGACAGATAATGTGAATCTGTCTGTTGTGTTTGGCTGAACAAGTTCAACTTTGCTTTGTCAAGACAAACTATATGTATTTATGAATATACAAAGTTCCTCTTGATGATCGGAATACTTTATATTAGTTACATCATCGTTCGTCAAGATTTCAATGCGCTGCTTGACACGACCGGAGGAGACAGAAAAAGAACAAGAAAACAGGAGAAAGGGATAGAGAAAACAAACAACACATAAAGAAGAGACAGATATACACACCACAAAAGAGAACCACAATCCAACCACCCATATTCTACCATTTGCCACACATGTACAGAAATACATACATTTACATCTATACATACATATATACACATACATATGTGTATATATGCAAAACATACAAAGTGAAAAAGTGCTCACAGGAAAGGAACATGCTCAGGTATCCCCCTCAGAAAGTCAGAGGCAGGCCTGGACCACAAGACCTGGACAAATGGAAGGTAGTCCCAAACAAGGACCCCAGCCATCCCACCCCAGAATCAGCCCACTGTCCAACCAGGAGGAGGGACAGGGAGACCTTTTATACTTTAATGAAGCATGTTACTCTCCACAAGCAGTACAAACGATAACTAACTATAGCAACTGAAGATCCAGCAATGAGCTAAGAAACCAAGTGGGGATAAATACAACCTAATACAATGAGACACAGGTGAATAAAAATAACCAAATCAACCCAGGTGCACTAACGAACAGAAGCAAAGAGGAAACAAGGAGCTCACCATAATAAGATATGCAACTAAGAAACCCACACGAAAACCAAAACCATTTTTACTCCTTCTGGATGTTTTACAATATGTGGTTTCAAAAAAGGCATATTTTCCAAGTCAATGTTGTACCTCAAACAGGTGGCAAAATGTGATTGAGCAGTTGCAGTCTGAAGCTCTTAAGAACATATGAAACTGGTTACATCCTGGCGACAACAGTCAGCTCACTTTTGAACATCAACTTGTCTGAATGTGCTTAGCTGTTGATGAGAAGAGCTGATATATGCAGGCTGTCTGCAGCTGTGCACTACATCATTGTCCCAGATGGCGATGAGAGAGTTCCTGCTGATGCTACTGACAATTAACATCTGATTTAAATGTTTTTTTTCAGTTGTGTATATAATAATGATTTTAGCAAGGTGCGATATTTTACTTCTCATTTGGCCAATAATGATTCCCAAAGACTTATTCCAGAGATCATCTAATTTCCTCTAATGCTGTATTAAGATACGGTATTATTCTGCATACATTTGTTATGTCGGCCTGTTGCCAAATGCAGATATTACAAGAAAGCTGAAATGTAATATCCACTTCTTATGTAAAATAAGAAAAAAAAATTTCAACCTGCATTATTTACAACATGGCAAATTGAATGATGCCAGTTGTAAACAAAATAAGTTAGATTTGCCTTCTATCATACACAAAACACACTTGGATGAAATTGTCTCTGTACCAACCTACCTGTTGTTTTATTGGTTTTATTTTATCAGTGAAATTACCAATATCTCATAATTAATTCCGAAGCCAATAATATCATGCATCTGTAATCAATTGTTTTTTTTTTTTGACAATTTAACTCTGTCCTTTTGCCACAATGTGAGCAGAGCAAAGTAAATTCCTTTAGTTAAGATATTTGTACACATCGCTCAGTAATTGCCTTTTTCTGCTGCTTTCTGAGCTTGTGCACTCCAAAGAATGCTTGGTCTCTTTTTGAAGCAGACAGATGTGTGTATTTGTTTCATCACATTACTGGCAATGTGAGGTTTTCAATTATGAGAAGTTGTGCTGGAAGAATGAACAGAAACTATTGGCTAACCATTCATATCATTTGCAATTAGTGTAAGAAGCAATGCTTCATCTCGCTCTCTCTTTCTCTGTGTGACCCTTGTGCTTTGTCTTGCTCTCATCCATCGATTTTAATTGGCATTTCTATGGGAGAATTTGAAAAAGTCACTCAGGCAGCAACAGCTTTCTGTTCAGATTATGGACGGAAGTTACCAGCGAGAGCCAAATAGCCTTTTGTAATCCTCATGGAGCACATTTAATTAACTGCCTTCTCTGCTATTTTTTCTCTCCCTATCTCACTTTCTTATTATTTATTAATCTGTTTCATCTTTTCTTTTGTATTTCTTTTCTCTTACTCCATTTCTCTTTTAAAGATGTGAGAGCATTTTAAGGATGCTGCTTGAATACATGTACAAATACACCCCACAGTTACAAAGGAAGTGCTTTCAGGTGCTGCAACTCTTCGGCTGAGGCCCAAAGACTTAAGCAAGTTCAGCATGCAAGAGCTAAGGAGAGAGAGAGAGAGAGAGAGAGAGAGAGAGAGAGAGATCATACCATCACTACTGTCAACTTAATGGATGGCAGTAGGGTAAGAGGGAGACACTGCAAGGGGCTGATCAGGTTTATAGAAGAAGAGCAAAGGGGAAAGGGGGGTGGGTGTCTGTGCTTGATTCATCTACTGCCTAACAGAGTAGCTTCTATGTTCATGCTCCATTCATTATGTAATAATGAAATATAGATGACTTAGGGAAACAGATTCTGGTCATTCTATTATTAATGTGGACTCACTCGTTTATGTTGTGGACTTTTATGCAAGCAATTGTGATTGATAATGGAAAGAGTAAGGGATAGGCCTTTAGAGTGTAAATACTAGTGGAAATCCCTAAAAAATATTTGGCCAGTCTTTGTAAACCTGTCTTCCATCCCGGGAAGACGTTTGCTTTTCATCACTTGCTGAGTGTTTAGCTCACAGAATCATCATTGTCTTTAGTCTTGTTTTTGTAATGTTCTTAATAGGACCCTAAACTCAGGCCCAACTAATTCCTTTAAACTACATAAACTTTTACCTTTAACAAACTGGATGGAAGGCATGTCTTCAACCAACAGCTTAGAAATAATTAAATGGATGAATGAAAAATACTTTATTTATCCCTTTTCAAGGAAATTCAAAAATTCAAAAATAAGCACCACTATTTGTTCTTTACATCTATTGTCAAACTTATTTGTGTGATAACAAAACTGCCATTGACACGTGATCTGGAAATAAACCTTCTGCTGGATGTTTTACTCTCAAATACCTGCTTAGTAGTTATTTGTAGGTAGACTTGAACTAGCATTAGTTGGCAGATGTTGTACTTGATCGTTTTTAGTTGTTTTTTTTCGTGAGGAAGATCTACACAGAACCTTTTTCGTATTCGTTTTGCATTGTCATACCTAGCTCATGGGGCTTGACAGGAAGGAAGTGGGACGACAAGGGATACCAATAAAACTCCATTTATTCTTTATAAAAGAATATCCAACTCCAACAGAACCGAGGCTGGCAAGCTGGAACGCTGACAGGCTGGAAAAATACTCTCGCTGGTGTGCAAGACCTGGTATTTAAAGCCAAGCTGGTCACGCTGCCGCCAGGTTTTATGATTTAACTGGAGCAGCATACTGGCCACCTGAGAAAGGGAGGTGGGGAGAGAGGAGAAAACAAAGCAAAGGGCAAAAACTGGAGGCAAAAGTTAAAGCCCTGAGGGGCAGACAAAATCCAGGCTGCCGGTCACATGCATGTTTACATTTAAAGTTTACGTCTTTTTGATATCCATAGCTCATTAGCATTGAATCCCACAGTGCAACACATATGTTTTAAACATGAAACCAATACTAATGGAACAAAAAACTGTCCAGAGAAAAATGACCAAAAGACTGAAATGGGATGAATAAGAGATTTAGATGGAGGAGCAACATTTTAAACTCTTATTTTAATCTTTGCGGCTTTGTGACATAATAAAACTTACATATTACAAAAATTACATAAAAATGGAATGTATTTATTTATTCTTGTATCCCAGAGGAAAATTGTACTGAAGCATCCAAGTTGGTTGGAATTAAAGGATGATGTTTTTTTTATTATTTCAAGTCTTACTGTTCAGTCTGCCCCCCCCCCCCCCCCTTGCTGATTTTTTTAAACACAGCTTTTTGTTCCAGTATGTTAATTGTGCTGTTGTGCTTCAAGACTGTCTGATGTTTCAAGCTGTAGTCATCATTGTAAATGTTGAGCCACAATAGCAGTGCAGGAAATGCACAATACACGCAAGTATTTTTTCCATTTTTATAACATGCATAAGTGTTTTATTCTGGAACAATATTTTTTCCTGCAATCACATCTTATCCTTATTATTTCAAAACTGATGCATCTGTTTCATACAAGGCATTTGGACGAGTACACTACACAACTTCCTACTCAAATGTATTTTCAAGCCACAGTTGTGTTTATATTCTGAAGCTTTTTAGCTTTAGATCAGTCACCTGAGTTTATTCAACCCCCAGTGATGAGATCGGTTATATTAGTGCTACTGTGTGAGGCTCTATAATAGTAAAATGGCTAACGGTTAAGTTCACTAAAAGAATACTGGTAAATTTTAAAGCATATGTATCTAAACAATTGGTGCTATCAGCTTTAATCTAAGATTACAATACCTTTTCCAGTCAAATAACTACAGTACACTATGGGGTACTTGCTTGTATGTAATGTTTCTTACCCTTACCTCTGCTTCTTACAGTGTCAATTGAGTGTAAGCTTCCAAATGCAAACAGTGGTGACGTCATGCCTTACGTAGCCAATGTGTTGTAGCTCTTTCTGTTTGGCTTGAATTGGCTGCACCATGAATGCCAGTCAATGAAATGCTGAAATGCTCTAGGATAGACTGTGGAATGGCAAATATAGCATAATCTGGAACCTTTAAGCTATAGAATAAATGGGGACATATGATGTCACAGTTAAATAACTCAATGCATGCATAAATACTTAATCACTTTATTCAAACTATCTCAGACACTACTTTGTAAGTTCTTGCTTGAATTGAGCTAATTCATGGCCCAAGGAAACTGGACAGAAAATGACCAGGTTAATAAATGTGAATATTTATTTATCTAATCTGAGGTCTATACATGGAACAAAACATGAATACTAGAATAAAAAGGAAGATAAGAAAATATAAAACAAGACTACCTTGAAGAAATTTGTCAGTTCAAAGTTTATGTGTCATTAATTCCTGATAAAAAAAATTAGTAGTGAGAAAAAAAGGTTCTTTCTGTCACTAAATGTTTAAAAGCAAATCCATAGTTCGGATAATGTCCCACTGTTCCTTTCTGGAGGATTTGCTCTACAGGCCTTTTATCCTGTGAGTCAATAAAAATCCAAAGGAATCTCTGGTTTCATCTGGGTGTCTTTTGTCAGGGAATACGCTGCGACATTTATGTTCTGAAAACAAAATGAGTGGCAAACACCATGAGATGAATAACGTAGAAATGCTTTGGAGCAGTCTTTTGGAACAAATGAGGTTGGTGGCCATGGAAAAGCCTTCCATGGCACTATTACTAATCCCAGTTCCCACTGTTTCTAGGGATTGCAACATATCATTAGATGCAGAAAGATGCATTAGTGTGAAGGATGACAATGGCATCAATCTGTATCTCCCTATGGTCCTTCATTAGACACTAATCCACTGATGATTGTTATAAGTGAGAAAGGCTCGTGTGTGTGTTTGTGTGTGTAAGAGATGTATTTTGGCATAGTGCTCAGAATATTAGCTTTGTGATTTATTATCTGGGTAATGCCGTCCCTTCTTCCCCAAAGCAGCATTGTCCTTTTGCCAATTAATTTTGAATCTGTTGCGACCACAAAGTTGGATACAGTGAGAGAGAGAGAGAGAGAGAGAGAGAGAGAGAGAGAGAGAGAAAGAGCGATCATCAACAAACACATTGGTTGAACCCCAGAGTCAAGTGCAGTGTTACTTTATTTTTCTGCAAGCTATGGCTGGTTAATTCTGCTCCTCTGTCTTCTTTTGATGTCTGCTTGTTTTTTTTCCTTGTAATGTTCCCTCGTCCCTTCTCTTCTATAATGCCATTGATTTATGCAACCCCTCGTTCGTGGTTTTCTTTTTCTTCATTTTCTTAATTCTTCCATCTTCCTCTTTTTCATTGTTCGACTGTTTCTATAACAACCACAGGGTCATTTTTCTGCCTCCGCGCCTCACTCTTAATCCTGTTCATGTGACACTCTTATTTTTCTTGCAGCTCTTTCCTGCTGCACTATATATTACTTGATGGCACCCTATCATTCGGAAAACACTTCTGTCTCTTGTCTGCGTTTATGTCCACGTGTCGTTATTTAGCGCACAGTCACAGCCAAGCCACTTTCGCACCTCTTCTGAATGTAAATGAGACCATGTAAATCTACCATTATGATTCCATAAAGCAATTTATTTTTCCAATAGTTATAAAAACTGGGAGAACTGAGATCCATTGGCTCCAGTCTCAAAATTACTCCCTGTTCCCTGCCGTGACTAGAAAACGCTGCTGTTTGGTCTGTGTATGTGTGAGTGAAGCGGAGGATATACTGATGAGGGCTGTGTGGGACCTCACTGTGTTTCACCAGTGTCACTATGATTGCTGTTTACAAGGTTTTACACTAAACTCGATACAATTACTGGTGGAGATGCTTTGATGGCCTAATCTTTTTATTTTAGGTAAAATGTTCCTTGTATCTTGTTCTTATCACATATTAGCAAAGAAAATAAAGGGAGACAATAGCTCAGCAAAAGCAACAGCATCTTAATGAAATCTGTATTCTTTATATAAAAATGTATCATTAGTTTTGTTTCTGTGTCACAACACTGCTTCGCTTCTTGCCTACTTATTCACATGTTGCTGAAACATGAAATCTTGCTCAAAACACACTAACAAAAATTAGCTCTTATACATTTTGTATCTTTAGCTTGGCTGTTTTTTCAGAAGGCTGACCTTACCCTGTTGCTAACATTGGAGACTGGAATTACTAGTGGCACTTCAGCACTTTATGTAATTTCCTGAATCTACAAGCACTCATTTCTGCAGGAGTAAATTACACTCCTTTTGCTCCACCACTGCGCCCACCTGTGTTTTAGAGTGGTCACAAGCGAACCAGAACACCACCAGCATTTGGATAGCCAGATGTATTGAGTTTAAGGTGCTGAGATCAGAAATGATTTGATATGAGCCTAAGAAAGCTAATTAAACCACGGTAAACAGGTGCCACAATCACAACAGGTGGTTGCTCATAGCTAAATGACAATTTTCCCAATTCATACTTTCCTGTAAATATCAGAACATTAGCTATAATGGAGTTTTACATTAATGTGAAAGAAAAATTGTTATTACATGGCAGTTTAATCAAAATCTTTTGCACTAAAAAGATAAAAGACGAAGCGTAATTAAACAAAATGTTATGGTATTGATAACAATCACTGTGATGATCACTTCGGCCAAAATGGTGCAGGCTAATCAATCAGCAGGTCCTCCTGATTAATTTCCTTCATTAATTAAGTTTTCTTTTAATAAAGTTGAAAGTGGTGTGTTCAGGTTTCTTGATCTATTTACAGCAAATGCAGTTTGTTTTAAGGCATTTTATCCTTATCGGTCACACATTTATGTTACATTTTTATTTTCAAAACCAATTACCCGTATTCAGCGCAAAACAAGAGGTACTAATTTATCATCTTTTGATATGCACCAAAATTTATATTTAGAATGAATGTCTTTTAAATAGCAATTGATTTAAAATTCAAACCAATGCTGGGCAATAACTTGCTGTTTATCTGGAAATGGGTTGTGGAAACAACATTTGCAACTTTCAAAGGGCTCTCTTCCCATCTGCCTCTATCAGTTCCTCTGATAGCTCATCACATTCATTCCATGCCAACCAAGATCTACACTACCATCAGGGATATTTAGTTGGATGTCAGCATGAAACTAAAATAAACTTTAACTCTTATAAGGTGCGCCACCCATGGCTGCTGCCTCAGTCTTCCTGATCATGTACTGTTATGTATGTGTTTATGTAATCTTGGACCAGGCTGTACTGGAAGAAATTTCGTTGTGCTGGATCACTGGCTCAATGACAAATAAAAACTTTGAAACTTTGAAACTTATTTGTGAAATTGAAGAACAAAAGCTTTGTTTTCTGAGCTTTTGAATCCACATGCACAGACGGTTAAATGCTGAAGTATTTATTGCAACATACGAATTTGTATGAGTACAAAAAGAGAATACTGAAGTTTAATGGACCGCTGAATGTTCTGGTTCAGAAGTTTTACTTCCTGCTGTCGCCTCATTCATAATCAGGATTGGAGATTGGATCAAAGTCAAGATTTGATGCAATCTTTTTGATTTTTCTTACATAGGCTATTTATTATGAATTGGCTTAAATTGATCTCTGTGAAGCGCCTTTAGATGACATTGACATGACCTAGCGCTTTACAAATAAAACTGAATGGAATTGAATTGTTGTTAGCATTTCTTTCAATCAGTCTGTTTAAGATTCAGGAATTACCATTGGATGATTCCATATTTGTCTAACATGTGTCTTATAACATCAGTGAACTTTGATATTTTCTGTAAATTTCACCTGAAAGCAAAGTATCTCTAAGTTTCTCTGAGCAGTTCTTAGATTTACCTCATGCTCCCAGCCAGTGGGACCTTAAGTGATCAGACGTGCTAATATTGTGTAAAGATAAATATCAAAAGCTATCTGGGCAGAAGTTATGCATTAAAAAGTCGAATTTAAGGTCTGCCTTTGCTGTGTTCCAATAAAATGTGGAACACATTATGCTAAGTGTGAAGCATAATGGAAGCAATAGAAGACAAAGCAACCAAAAGATGGATAGAAACAGTAATCCAGCTCAAAGACATGGTACTAAGAGAAGGACACAACAAATTACATCATTGAACATAGTTCAGAAAGGCCTCTAACTAATGGAAGATGTACTCAGAGATTAGAATGGGATGACATAATTTGTTGTGTTAAGAGGGGGGGGGGGGGGGGGGGGGGGGGGGGGGGGGGGGGGGGGGGGGGGGGG
>JBAMHX010000001.1:32061121-32074755 GCA_037177515.1 Pseudomugil tenellus
TGCTCTCAAAATAAAATTTTGGTTGCAAATCTATTCTATTTGATTGGATAATAAAGAAACAAATTTCTCTCCATAGAGTAGCTGTTTGTTGCTAACATATTTATTCTCAAGGAAAGCCTGTTAGGCTGCAGAGCAAGTACTCTGGCTTGCAGGTAGATGAAAGTGGCCCAACCATTTGACCTAAAAAAGCTTTATGTCCATGTGAGATGACAACAACACATTGGTAATCATTAAATCATCATGCATGAGACAAACTAATTTTAATATTTATTCTCATTGGTTTACACTTTTCTTAGGAAGATGACTTTGTTTTAATACTTGTGTGGAATTATGGTAAATCAAAAGTATTTACACTACCAGTCAAAAGTTTGGACTTTTGAATATATAAGTTAAAGGAGGAGCTACTGCTTGCATGTTGGTGATGCACACTGTGGCTTTAAGAGCAGCCATGCGGGTAGCAGAACATGTTTTGTATTAACTCTTTGCTTCTTTTAATTCTTGATGTAAATACACATTTAAAATAAAAAAAAAATCAGTGGACGTTAATGCAGTGTAAAAATAAAAGACGTCTCTGTGTTAAATGCAGTTATGTTACTGTGAGGAAACATTACTATTTTAAGACTGATTATTGACACCACAAAGAAAAAAACATCAGTAGCTTTTCATTAACATTGAAACTCTTGTCCTCATATCTTGCACTTCCATTGCAGTGAAGGCTGAATTTGTCACATATCCAACTGATTTCATCGCAGTTACATTTTCACTTAGAGAAACTTGAGATTTATTTGCTTCATTTTGCTGTTTAACACCAACAAAGTCCTGCTAACACAGCCGAGGACTTATCTTGTTAAGTTACCTTGTTTGATGGCAGCAACCCATTTAGCCCATCGTTCAGGATCAGCAGGCAGCCCTATTCTAGTTTTTTTTCTGTTTTGTGATTTTGTTTGTTTTCAGTTGTCATGGAAATTTGCTTATTGCTGTTTAGTTTTTATTGTATTCAATATTAAAGTAGCATATATGGTGGTATCTAAAGAAAACATGTTAAATGGTTTTATTATAAAACAAATTAAATCAAGTCAATGTGATAGGTATTATTGGTAAAACGTGAAACTTATTGTGATATGTCACTATTTTACAATAAAACTAGGACATTACAACAGGAAAAAGTCCCACTTTTAATGTTTCTTTAATTATTCAGGTGAAGCTCTATCGTTGTGTGCAATGTCGCTGTAATGTAGGTAAACCGTAGCCAGAAGGAAGGTGAACAGGATTTAATAAAGTTAAGGATGGATGAACTGAAACCTGTAAGGAAGGTGGAGGGTTGCAGGGACAATGAACAGGAAGGCAGGCTGTGAGATATCCATGACGATAGGGAAGGCAGGAGCAGCTCAATGTCCGACAAAGGAATGACTGGTGAGCTGAGGGATATAAAGCTGTGAGGGAATGTGATGGTCTTCGGGCTGAGAGTCTGGAGCTGGAATAGGGCATGACAGTCTGTTTTACACACACACACATGCAGCAAGCCCAGCACCCCCCATAAAATCCTTTTTTCCATTAATTTCTGTACAGGTGTGACAGATGGCAAAGTATGGGTGGTTATACTGCGGGTTTTTTTTTCTTTGTGGTGTATTTCTGTCTCTTCTTTATGTTCTCTTTCCTTTTCTCTTGTTTTCTTATCCTTTTTTCTGTCCCGCCTGGTCGTGTCCAGCAATACATCGAAACTAAGATGTAACTATAATAATTCAGATTATCAAGAAGAACTTTGTATATGAAAAACAAACCTCAACTGATAAATGAAGCACTGATATGTATTCAAAGAAAGAGGACAAAAGGAGCTTTTCATAACTCTACAGACATTTTTGTCTGTTTTACTCACATAAACTGTCTTGGTTTTTTTTAATGTGATAATCAGCCTTATTTGGCCCTGTGCCATTATCTCCTCTTTATAATGTGTTGTTATATTACTGAGCTCAGGCCATTATTCTGTTTTCCTGACAGATTTCTGCATCATTTGTCTCCCATTAGACTGACTAACCTCAGCATGGACACACTCTGGTTCAGCCTCTTCTCTCCAGATTGTCCTCGCTCTTCCTGCAGTCGAACATCCTGCCTGTCTTATTTTGCCTTCCTATGTTACAGTCATCTGATGTGGTTTGAGCCTTTAAGCACTGCTGTTACACTCTTCTTATTGGGGCCTTTTTGTTCATGTCACATGTCTGTGCAGAGCTCAGTTCCTCCTCCTGTGTCTTAATTTCTGGGCTAAAAACAAAAACGTCGTCAAAAACGAGGGACATTTTGGAAGAAAGCATGTCTCTATTTCTTTAACAAACTAATGAAAGCAATCATTTAAGAATCCCATTACTGATAACTGGAGTGGTTTATTATCAGTTTCTTAAATTGTAACTGGTTTTAGTAGTTTGGAGTCTATTCAGGATGATAAAACCCAGGAGGAAATGTTCCACAGATGTTTTACTTAAAAAACACTTAACCAGTTAAACCCTGTTCACACATACAATTAACTTCACCGAAATAATGACTTTATAAAATTCATTTGATGAATGAAAATTTAGTTTTGCAAGTTTTTAATGTGATTCCTTTCTAAATTGCATTTAAAGCTATTCAGAGTTCCCCAAGGCTTCATGGCAAAAAAGAGATAGTTTATAAGCAGAGAACAAACACCACTAGTTGTTTTTTGTCTTATGTATAAGTGCCTGTGCATGTATTATTCATGTGTATGTATGTGCAGGGCTTTTTGTGTATGAACTAAATGCAATGTAAGGTGAATCGGAGAATTGAGCTTTTGATGGTGAAATGTTCTTGCTAGTGTAAAATATGCTTATTCAAATCCCTGGTGGTCTTTTCAGTTTTAGCAAGGCAATCAATTTGTGGCCAAGCGAGTTCGGCCTTCATGGATTCCCAATGTGTGATGCAGGAGCAGAAAAGTTGCAAAATGATCATCCTCTCGTTGCTTGCTGTGCAAATAACCGGCACATCCCCTTCTGTTATGAAACCACACGACTTCAGTGGAAGCAGAACTTTCTTTTCCAAAATTATTTTGTCCACAAAAAATGAGAAGTGCAGTAGTTTTCCTTTCGTCTCATGCAGAACGTATGTCTATGTGCCAGGAAGAGGAGCTACACCTAGGCATAAATGAGAAATCAGATTATATTTTTCATCATTATATTAGGATTTAAACCAGTGTGATTCTGTTTTAAAATAGTTAATATTCATTTTTAAAGTTGAACATAAGATATTGGGTACTACTACAATATCTTATTTTCAATTTTAAAATTTGAAAATGAGATGTTGTAGTATCCAGTTCATTCCCACTTTTAAAGTGTTCACATTGTTTTCATTAAAAGTATTTTTAATCTCTTCTTCCAATTCAGTTACCTAAATATTGTGTGCTGACTGTGTACAGGTACTGGTAATCATACTTAACAGATCAGGCACTTGTTTGTTTGTTCCTGGTCAACTTTTCATACCTCCTTCTCCTCTCCTGTGTTTTCCTCCTCAGTGTCGGCCAGTGACTGCGACTCAGAGGAGAATGCGGAGCTGACTTATTACACCCTCAGTCCAGATTTCACCATCTCTCCACATGGGACCATCTTCCCTGCAGGGCCTCTGGACTATGAGCGAAACAATCACCTGTACGAGTTTGTGGTCATGGCTATCGACAAAGGGGAGGTCCCTCGCACGGGCACGACGACCGTGCGGATCAGGATGGCTAATGTCAATGATGAAGCGCCTGAGTTCTCCCAACATGTGTGAGTAAGAGTGGGTTTCAGTGGGGGATCCTTGGTGCTGTGGGGACTTTCATTATCTCTTCACAGTTTGTCTGAATCTTAGTTGTTCCTTTCTGTGTGAAACTGATATGTTCTTCCTGTCCCTGCACAAGTTCTTGCCAGCTGCTTCTTTAGCTCATTCAAAAACATGCATGTAAGATTAATCTGTGTTTCTGCGTATGTGTGTGAGCATATGCGGTTTTCTTTATGTATTGGTCTTTCTAATGGGATAGCATCAATGACCCGCAAGGCGTACTCTGTCTTTTGCCTTATAGCAGCTGGGAGAGGCTCCAGCCCTCCACTGTGATACTAAATGGATTTAACAGGTATAGAAAATGGATGTTGTTTGTTTGGATTGGAGTTTGTGGTTAGCTGTAACTATATACTTACATGAATAAGAATGTGCTTTTGTTGATTTAGCTACAGGAAACAATAAGTTTCAGTGTCTTCAGGTTATTGTTTTTAATATAAGTATAATCTAATGTGTTTTATGTGCGTGACATTTTGGTGTGTTGCCTCGCATGGCTAAGATAAAAGTGTTGCGAGACAGGCAGAGGTTCTCAGATTGTCCTGTTATTGTCATTCTCCCATAGCTAATTCTGTGGAAAAGACTGGCTTATTATGGTGTCAGGCTATTTTTTCACACCCTCCTCCCAGGACATAGGCTTGATCTGCAATAAAAATGCAATAGAAATGTTGGTAGATCAAGTAATGAGTTAAAACCATAGTTACGACTGAGTTCGAATGGTTTATAATTCTACTGTAAATCTGTGGGAAATGTCTTTTCAGCAGTCCTTAACTAACTTGTTTGTGAGAAGGATCCAAAGCCACCGTATGTATAATTGGTCCGTCATATTGTACACAACAAATTCATTTCACTTCATGAGCTAAGCATATGAGACATGGAATAGAGGCAGCAGAAGCTCCTTGTGTAGAAGTTGAGAGACTGATCCTGACTGTGCTGCATTTTCAGGTTAGCGCCTTACAGCTGCTTCCAAATGCAGCATGGCAGCTGCTGTTAACAACCCCCTCTCTTCCCTCCTCTTTGCTGCTGTGGTGCCTGCATCTTTTAATTGGTTGATTTTCTGGCAGAAAGCTGGGCAGATTGGTGAGGCAGGGTCAATCAACCATGCCCACTAGCCCCCACAGGACGCCACGAGCCTAAACTCAGTGTGTATGTGTGTGTGTTGCTCAACTGAGAAGGTCCTGTAGACATGGTGTGTTTGTGTGGACAGAGTGATGTAGTAATGAAGAGCATTCATATCTCACATATTTGATATGCTTTTGTTTTTATCAGTCATATATGTGGTTTATATAGATGGAATGAATTAGTATTCGTGTGTGTTGGGTTGTATTGATTTACTGTCAGCAACAACAGAATAATCAGTTTTTCCTCTATAACCCTCAGCTCTCTGTGATGTATCATTCAGGCATACACACACCTTTTCACAACTCCAACATCATCCATACGACTGGCGAAGTTGCATTTGCATTTAAGGAAACAGGTGTAGTAGGAACATTTCAGAAAGATTAGATTTTTGTTGATAATCATTACTATTGCTTTAGTTTTTGGCATGTCTGTGTGTTTGGAGACGGACAGTTTGTGTCAAGTTTATGCATGTAATAAAGAGAGAAAAAATGGCACGCGAGTGAGAAAGAGGTCATTAAATATGTCATTAACCAGGCAGGAAATGCGGCCCGTTTGGATTGATCAGTAAAGTTGGAAGCAAACTGTAATGAGTGCTGGTGTGTGTGTTTTGCCAGGTCAGGGTAAAAGCTTCACTTCTGCACATTCTAGTCTGATTTCTGATGTTTTATGGAAATTGTTCATAGTACCGTACCGTCTTCTTCGCTTATCCGGGGTCGGGTCGTGGGGGCAGCAGCCTAAGTTAGGAACCCCAGACTTCCCTCTCCCCAGCCACATCTGACAGCTCATCAGGAGGGATCCCAAGGCATTCCCAGGCCAGGCGGAAGAGATAATCTCTCTAGAGTGTTCTGGGTCTCCCCCAGGGCCTCTCAATGTCGAGGAGCGGCGGCTCTACTCTGAGTCCCTCCAGGATGACCGAGCTTCTCACCCTATCTTTAAGGGAGAGCCCAGCCACCCTGCGGAGGATACTCATTTCAGCCGCCTGTATTCGCGATCTAGTTCTTTGGGTCACTACCCAGAGCTCATGACCACAGGAGCAAAGATCAACCGGTAAATCGAGAGCTTCGCCTTCTGGCTCAGCTCCTTCTTCACCGCAGAGTCCGCATTACTGCAGACGGCGCTCCGATCCGTCGGTCGATCTCACGCTCCATCCTTCTATCACTTGAACTCCTCCACTTGGGGTAGGACCTCGCCCTCAACCTGCAAAGGGCACTCAACCTTTTTCCGGCTGAGGACCATGGTCTCGGATTTGGAGGTGCTGATTCTCATCCCAGCTGCGAATTGCTCAAGTGAGAGCTGGAGATTGCGACCAGATGAAGCCAACGGGACCACATCATCCGTAAAAAGCAGAGACCTGATTCTGAGGTCACCAAGTTCGATCCCCTCAAGCCTCGACTGTGCCTAGAAATCCTGTCCATATAGGTAATGAACAGGATCAGTGATAAAGGGCAGCCTTAGCGGAGTCCCACCCTCACCAGAAATGAATCCGACTTACTGCCGGCAATGCGGACCAAGCTCTGACATCGGTTGTACAATTATCGGACAGCTCGTACAAGGGGGTCCGGTACCCCATACTCCGGGAGCACCCCCCACAGGAGTCCCCGAAGGACACGGTCGAATGCCTTCCTCAGATCCACAAAACACATGTAGACTGGTTGGGCAAACTCCCATGCTCCCTCAAGGACCCCGAAGAGGGTATAGCGCTGGTCCACTGTTCCACAGCCAGGACAAAAACCACACTGCTCCTCAACTATCTGACTATTCGATGAACCCTCCTCTCCAGGACCCCTGAATAGACCTTCCCAGGGAGGCTGAGGAGTGTGATACGCCTGTATTTGGAGCACACCCTCCGATCCCCGTTTTTGAAGAGAGGGACCACCACCCCAGTCTGCCAGTCCAGGGGGACTATCCCCGATGTCCATGCAATGCAATAGAGGTGTATCAGCTAAGACAGACCCACAGCATCCAGAGCCTTAAGAAACTCTGGGCAGATCTTATCCACCCCCGGGGCCCCGCCACCGAGGAGCTTTTTGACCACCTCAGCGACCTCAGCCCCTGAGATGGGCGAGCCCACCACGGTAGTCCCTGCTACCTACTCGAAAGACACGTTGGTAGGATTGAGGAGGTCTTTGAAGTATTCCCCCCACCTACCCACGACGTCTAGAGTAATGGTCAGCAGTCCCCCATCTTCACCGTAAACAGTGTTGACAGAGCACTGCTTCCCCCTCCTCAACTGCCGGATGGTGGACCAGAGTCTCCTCAAAGCCGTCCAAAAGTCGTTTTCCATGGTCTCACCAAACTCCTCCCATGCCCGAGTTTTTGCCTTGGCAACCACCAAAGCCGCGTTCCACTTAGCCTGTCAATACCCGTCAGCTGCTTCTGAAGTTCTGCAGGACAGAAAGACCCTGTAAGACTCCTTCTTCAGCTTGACGGCATCTCTCACTGCCGATATCCACCAACTAGATCTGGGATTACCGCCACGACAGGCACCAACGACCTTACGGCCACAGCTCCAGCTAGCAGCCTCAAAAATTGAGGCACGGAATACAGCCCACTCGGATTCAATATCCCCCGCCTCCCTCGGAACAAAATTGAAATTCTGCCGGAGGTGGGAGTTGAAGCTCTTTCTGACAGGGGACTCAACCAGCCCTGACCGCCATCCTCCCCCACCACCGGAGCCAACTTACTACCAGGTGGTGATCAGTTGACAGCTCCGCCTCTCTCTTCACCCGAGTGTCCAGGACATGCAGCCGCAAGTCTGACTATACGACTACAAAGTCGATCATCGAACTGCGCCCTAGAGTGTCCTGGTGCCACGTGCACATATGGACACTCTTATGACTGAACATGGTGTTCGTTATGGACAATCCATGACGAGCACAGAAGTCCAACAACAGAACACCACTCTGGTTCAGAACGGGGGGGCATTCTTCCCAATCACACCCCTCCTGGTCTCACTGTCATTGCCAGCATGAGCATTGAAATCGACCAGGAGGAGGAGGTAGTCCCCACTCCCTCCAGGGCTTCCAAAAAGAGTGGGTACTCTGAACTGCCGCTCGGTGCATAAGCACAAACGGCAGTCAGGACCCGTCCCCCCACCCAGAGGTGGAGGGAGGCTACCCTCTCGCACCTCCCTATGGCACCCCCGGCGGGTGGTGAGACCATGGGAGGTAGGGCCCATGTAGTTCTTTTGGGCTTGGCCCAACCGAGGCCCAAGGGCAAAGGCCCGGCCACCAGATGCTTGCCCTTGTGCCCCAACCCCGGGCCTGGCTCCAGAGGTGGGCCCCGGTGACTCACTTCCAGGCAAGGGAAAGTTCTTATTTCCTTTGCTCGTCATCATAGGGGGTCTTCGAGCTGCTCTTAGTCTGGTCCCTTCTCTAGACACCTGTTTGACATGGGAGACCCTAACAGGGGCATGCAGCCCCCGCCAACATAGCTCCTAGGATATGCTCAAACCTCTCTACCACAATAAGGTGGCAGCTCAGGGAGAGGCATAGTGTGAATCTTTATCGACTGTCATGTTCATGTTTCAAGAAGTTGGACACTTCAAGTTTCATATTTTCTCTTTACTATGCGATTCCTCTTCCTGGTGAGTGACAGGTTGGCCAGATTTCATCTCTGTGTTGTCACTTTGCCACAAGTACTCTTCCTCTACCCACCATCATCCTGCCTGTTGCCACAGAAACCACAGAAGGTATTTCTGTGCTGTTACTCTATGTGCTCTATGCATATAGTGAGTGCAACTCCGACGAATTGAAACATCAATCTTCCTTCTACCACTTTCTACTGCAAATATGAAATTAGTCGCAAGATGAGCTTCATCTGGAAACCATTGCTGATGCCCAAATCGAACCCGTTAATCCCTGGTGCTATTTTCAGAAAAATGTCCCTAAAAAGACATAAAACATAATGAGGCTCATCTACATATTCTTGGTGTTTAAGAGCATCCAAGAACCAGAGAGTCTATCCCCAGTGTCAAAAATCTCTTTCTTTTCCTGATGAAAATGCAATTAAACAGAAGAAATGTAAACTTGCCAGCCTAACAATTTTTTTCCTGTTTGACAGAATAATACCACTGATCATCTGCAGTAATGAAATAATTTTTAAAGACTGATGTTTGTGCTAAGATGCAATTTCAGTCTTGATTTGTGAACATTAGGGTGTAAACACTATTTTTTATATATTCTGTGATTATTTCTATTTTTTTCAGCTCCATGAGGGACAATCAGACTTAAGGGTTTGTGACAGGAATCAACAAGTATGTTCTTCAAGGGTCAGTGTCCTGAAGGTATTGGAAGTTTTGAGGACCATAGCTGATGATCCCTAGTTTATATTTATGAAGTAATTTTTCAACTGATACCAAATATGTGCAAATAAAATGATGGATGTCCTATGAAATGAATCAATTGTATCTGTAAATTCTGCTTGAACGCAGTGTCCATCCATCCATCCATTTTCTACCGCTTATTCCTGAACGGGGTTGCGGGGGGGCTGGAGCCAATCCCAACTACACAGGGCGAGAGGCGGGGTACACCCTGGACAGGTCGCCAGCCTATCACAGGGCCACACATACACAGACAAACAAACAACCACACACGCTCACACTCATTCCTATGGGCAATTTAGAGTCTCCAATCAGCCTATCCCCAAGCTGCATGTCTTTGGACTGTGGGAGGAAGCTGGAGTACCCGGTGAGAAACCATGCTAACACGTAGTGTTTTATTATTATTGTTGTTAAAGAAAAGAAAGAAGGAAAACAGATCATCTCTGACTATATAATGATGTTTGTCATGTTTATGTAGCAAAAAACACACTGATGACTAAAGTTCATCTCAGTGTATGAGTATAGAGCATATCAAACTTTCAAAACAGCGTCAAGTTATGTCCATTTGTACATAGCCCTATCCTCATTTACTTTAGAAAATGAATTTTAAATAATTAAAATAACTTGAAAATTAAAATAAACTGAGATAATAACATTAAGTCTTGACTTTTGACACAGACTATTTACTCTAAAGCAGTGCTGTACTCTGCAGAAGAACAACTTTCTCAAATGCTGCAAAGACACAATTAATTTAATAAAGTACACAATCATAAATTGTCAGATCAGTCTGAGCTTTAATAATGTGGCAGATATATTGATCAGCTCATTAAATTACTTATTCACAGTGTTGCTCTTTGTGTGATTAAGTAATTGAATTTTTCCTTTTTTGTCAGCTCTCCTTTCCTGGACTGCAGCAGCTGTGCTGCTTTTCACTTTACTACAATTATCTGTTGCAAATATCATACAAATATGATGTAATATATAATGTCCAGATACAAAACACATTGATATCCTTCACGGACTGAAATAATAACTTGTACGGTAGTAGCACTTAGCAAGACCAGACAACATCTCTTAAAGAAAGATAAGATATGCTGAACTGACTTTAAGGTTCAGGTCATGGATTATATGCAACAAAGTGAAAAAATACACAGCAACAAACATCCCCCTAATTGCAGTGAGTTTTCTTTGCTTTTCACTATCTGGACAATCTCTTTAGTGACCAAACGAGACATCGTAACTTTGCAAGGATGCCATTTTATTTACACCAATTCAGTCAGTAAACATAGAAGATAATATTTATATAACAATCATCCTAAAATCGAAATTTATCTATCATAGCTGATTACAGGTTATTTATTTACCTCTGTGTTGACAATCCCACCACACACTGTCATGTCAAAAGTGGGCTAAGTACAAAAAAGTAACTACAAACTAGTTGTTACGACCCAAGATTGAAACATATTTGAACACAGGACACAAAAGATCTAGAGTTTAAAAATGTTTATTTATTTTTAGTGAACCATCTTGTCCTCGGATGTTACTGGATGGACCTGTGGTGAGCCGGCCAAACAAAACAAAATGGAGGTGAGGGAACAGTCCAACCCAATACAGGCCCGTCGAAGCTGCCTCCACCACCCCGACCTAACGCAACACAAACCCAAAAACTTACCTCAAACTAAAGTACCATAGAAACAGAAGACTAGCAGTCCCACCACGCCAAAACAACCACTTCACCACTTAACTGCTCTCAGGTGTAGGCATTAAGTGCAGCCTGAGCAGAGGAACGAAAGTGCGCAAGAAAACATTGGCAGAGCCAATGCAACCACGATAAGTGACAGAAGGACAGAGAGAGGAGAGAAAAGACAACGAGGGAGAGTTAAGAGCAACAGTGAGCCGGAAATAATACAAGAGGAGAGACTGGATGGCACACAGGTGACCTTTTTATGGGCCAGATGAGCCGCCAAGGCAAAAACCACTCCCTCCTAATTCACATACCATGACCGACGATTGTACAAAACACAGAACAGGTGCGTCAGCACCTAACACTAGTCATCAGGCTGTTTCTGATAGATAGTTTGCTAACAATTTCAAACTTATCAGAGAAATAAGCCTTTCCTGGGTGCCAGATTTCATTTGTCAGCTTACTTGAAATGCAGAGGAAGATAGAGATGAAGGAGAGCGGGATTCATTTAGTGGAATGTAAATCTGAAAGATGGCAACACAGATGTTTGGGGCTACAAATAGACTCCCATTTATGCTTTAGAGATTAAAGTGCAAAGTTGATGATCTGCAGTCATGGCATGAGGGCATATGCAAAAGCTCCCTGGAAAAACAGACTCAAAGTTAATTTTCTGGAGAGCCAGTTCCAGACTGTAAAGGTTAGACAGCTAACCCCCTACTGAGAGATATGCAGTTAGTTCCTGAAGTTGTTAGTGAACAGTGTGGATTAGATTTAAATGAACTTGCAGTGACTTAGACAGCCAACACTTTCTCCAATTATTCACATTGTAGTACCTTAAAGGAACGTTGGCTAAAACTTACCTGCATCAAACATTGTAATCATGTATCATGGAAATTACTTGTTAAAAACTTAATTCTGGTGTCCAATAAGTACACATATCACAACACAGACACTACACATACAGTGGAATTTGGGGAGACACCTCCAGTGGAACTGGGTGTTTTAGTTGGGCCTATTTTCACCAGTATTTGAAGTTGCAGTAAATGCCAGCTTTTAGGTAGACTGAAAGGTTTTATGAGAAAGCATTTTACTGTGAGAAAACCAGGTGTTTATCAGGTGTTTACTGTTGCTTCTCCTGCTATACTTCTCTTCCAGAGTCTCAATCACTGTGTGCTGGCTATTCCTATTTCCTATTGTGCATTGGTGCTATTTGTCCCTTACCAGCGGCCGTAGTTTCAAGTTGGAAGACTGTCATAGCACTTCACTACCAGCTTACTTGCATATATAAACACATAAAATTATTTTGTAACGAGACTGTGGCAGATTATTCGTGGAGGTCATTAAACACTAATGATAAATGCAGACATTAATTTTCGGCAGTAAACATCGGAAAATGTAACACAGTATCTCTTCAACAAACTTCCATCTGTTTGCTTTCTTCTTTGGGTACTCTGGCTTCTTCCCACCATCCAAAAACATGCCTTTTAGGTTGATTATCATTAGAAATGATAGA
Source organism: Pseudomugil tenellus (assembly GCA_037177515.1). Lineage (NCBI taxonomy): Eukaryota > Metazoa > Chordata > Actinopteri > Atheriniformes > Pseudomugilidae > Pseudomugil > Pseudomugil tenellus. The sequence goes on from JBAMHX010000001.1 coordinate 32,073,575, forward strand.
AATGAAATCCTTAGTAATGAATGTGAGTGTGTGTGTCTGGTTGTTTGTTTTTCTCTGTTTCCTTGTGATGGACTGGCGACCTGTCAAGTCCAGCAATGCTATTCAATCTGTATAATACAAACATTAATTCAAAACAAAAAAACAAACAAATAAGAAAGTCAGATTATTAAGCGATCTTCATATATAAACATATGTATATGAAGCAAAATCGCTTGACACAACACAGCATCCAAACTATTATTCTGCTTGCATTAATGTTGAACACGTGCAAAAAAAAAAGTTATAGCTTTGACAGGGAAAAGATGGAGCTCAAATTTCTCCACAGAGAAATGTGAATGTTATTACGACCAAACAGAAACATTACTGTGATATAACAAGTGTTTAAACAATTTAAACCAATTCATCTTGTTGATAATCAGCTTAGTTTGCTCTTGATAGAAACAGAAAATTTAAAAAAACATAAGATTAAAAAAAAAAAAGACAATTGATTTCAATACTTTACTGAATCCTGTGGCCTGGTCATGTAGTTCTGATAATGCTTGTAGACAAACACAACTAGGATTTTATTCAGAGGCCACAAAGTTTTTCATTAAATAAAAACAGACATCACAAATATCAGTTTCTACTTGAAGTGAGTACAATAAAGCCAATAAAGAAAAATCTTCCTCCAAACTGTCCTCCAAATTTGTTTCTGCATTTGTGAGAGTGCAGAAAAGGTTATCATTTATTCCCTCTGTTTTTTTCTGATTTGATGAGCTTAAATTAGCTTTATTTCAAAGGTTGATGCACATAATTGCTATTATAAGCACCAGGAATGTCAGTTCTTAAAGCTGAGTGAAGTACATGTCTGAAAAAGAGTAAAATAGCACAGGAAACGACTAAAAAGACTAAAAACCACTTCAGCTCTCACTTTTTGTTTTGTTTTTTCCAAGTACAGATATAAAAACACGCTTTATACACTTCAAACTGAGTAACATCGAGTCAAACAGATCTCAGGCAACAAAGTATCACCTTTTCTTAATGTCATATATATACCGCCAATTTTTATGATGTAGATGTTTTTTGTAGGTTTCCTGTTTCATTTTGTGGGGTGTTAGTTCACCTAGGTTTAATTAGGTTATCATGTTTATCTGTTTTGTGTTTTGTTATTTTTATTTAAGGCCTTTCTGTCTATATATATA
>JBAMHX010000001.1:32089970-32104305 GCA_037177515.1 Pseudomugil tenellus
AGAGAGAGAGAGAGAGAGAGAGAGAGAGAGAGAGAGAGAGAGAGAGAGAGAGAATAGAAAGAGAAAGCCCTGTGATGAACTGGTGAACTTTCCCACCAGCATTAGCATGTTTGCAGTAGACTGTGTAAAAATTATAGAGTATTTTAGTGAATCGGGTAATTGTAATTCTTCATCTTAAACAAGATGTTAAAACAAAATCTAAAAGCAAAACATAAAAGCATGAATGTCATGTTCGGTCTCGTCCGATGTCATAATGTGAACAGTTTGATAAAGAGGACTTTTAAATACAAGTTGTGAGTGAACATGAACATTTAGTGGCCAGTTCATAGTTTAGATATTTTCTTAAATCATCATGTTATGCACTGTTATGTTATGGTGAAATATGCATAACGTTGCTGATAAATAATGACATTCCTCACATTAGTTTTCATTCCATGTTCAAGCCAGGGATTAAAATGAACCTTTGGCTAAACATGTTCTTTTGTTTTAATATGTTCTGTCTCTAAATAAAATTAACAATAAATAAATAAGTACTAAAACGTTGACATGTACATGTGCCGTCACGAAAAGAGACCGAGGTGGCAAGGTGGACCCAAAAGCAGACTGATGGGGTGGCAGAGATGAATGACTTTACTGTAACCAGAAAAGCAGTTGGGTTGAAGGTCTTACAGTTGCTGGTGCTGGTTGTGAGGGAGGATGTGAAGGTCTGGTGGTGGTGATGGTTATTCACCAAGGTAGGCGGGCAGATCCAGAACCAAAGTCTTCCAAACCCGGCAGCAGAGGAATGAGGGACAATCTGGCGAAGACTGGAACTCCCACTCGTCCTTAAATGAGCTGGTGTAAGGAACAGATGATGAGCTGCAGGTGGTGGCAATGAAGCTCCAGACTCCACCCTGGGTTCACATGGCAACCTGCTCAGCTCTACCTGTTGAACACACACACACACACACACACACACACACACACACCATGACATGTGCATTCAAAAGTGTAGAGAAAATCAATCTAAGTAATCCATTGAAAGGTTTATGGGTTTGTTTTAGCTTCATTCTGACATCGTAAACACTCTTTTTTAGAACTGTATCTACATGAAATCCAGAGGAAATTTAAAGAAACATTATTTCAAGAAAAAGGATTTTAGAAAATGTTCTTCTACCAAGTTCCACCTTATTTGGAGGAGAATGTAGAAATGCTGTTTTCATTCTGTGCTTTTGATGGGAGGCATATTTACCTGATGCTGAATGTGAGGACGGCTGTTTCTTTCTGCTTGTTGGCCTTGTGGTACAATAGTGATCTCTCCCAGATGTGTTCCTCCATCAGCCTGGTGGTGGCTGGGATAGACTCCAGCCCTCCTGCGACCCTGAATGGGATTAAGAGGGTTTAGAAATTTGAAGGATGAACACTTATAGAAAATAAATGAGTGTTATGAGTGTTTTTCCTCGAAGCTCAGCCTTGGTATGCCTCACGTTTAGTTTGAGGGTTTTTTTGTATTTATTTATATTTTAAAGGCTGCACCACTGATGGGGGTTGAATTTTAGATTTTTTTATATCCACGCTTCATCTGCATGCATGCTTCATACTCGTACGTTAAATAGGATGAATCTCTTACAACCTTTTATGTTGTGTATCACAAAAACAGAAAGCAACCTGGTCAGAAATGTTATTACCATCATCTTTACAGCCGTGGCAGCTGTTACTGTGGTTAATAAGGCTGCTCAGAATCCGGCTGCACATGCACCATTAACCCTCATCATCTCTGCTGATTGGCAACACACCGCAGAGCGCGATGCTTTATAACACAGTCCTTTTGTCAAAGTCACTTCAAATCCGCATGTTTGTCTTTCTAGTTCAACTATTATCTTCTGCAACTACAAAATGATGAGCTGAGCATTTTTATGACGTCCTGATAGCAACAGAACAGATCAGGTGAAGCTATAGATTCCAGTTGTTTGTGTTTTTTTAATGCATTCAGAGCATTTCAGGGTGTCTGGGTTAAACACACCAAGCGCGCATCCTGCAGATGTTCCATCAACAGCTGCTGACAGAGTGTTGCTCTTGTTTTGTTTGGCTGCAGGTTTGATCCGGCTGCGCTCCAGCCCACCTCCTCGCCTGCAGGGTGTGGAATATGTCCTTAATGTTACCGCCACCGATGACAATGCCTCAGGCGGCCCTCAGGCGCTGTCATCCACGGCACAGGTCATTGTTGGTGTGGACGATGTGAACAACAACAAACCGGTGTTTGAGAAGGTGAGTTGTGCAGGAACACGTATTTTACTCACTGCTCATGCATGCTAATAACCTGCCTGTACGTGATGCGATGCTTTACAGTTGCTTTGCTAGAGACCGTGCAGTTACTTCGTCTTCTTTTGCTTCCGTTTAATACATCACAACCTCCGTCTCTCTGCGGTTGTCCCACACAGCTCTTCTCCTTCATTCCTTTGTCTTTCTATCTCCTCTATTCATTAGCTTCTATCTCTCCTCTCTAGGGGAGCGATTAGTGAGCTTGACCCTCATCTCTGTTTCGCATCTCACTCCTATATTATCTTGCTCTTTTAATTAAGGCTTTAAGGGGATGTGGAAGAAATCCCCACCAACCTACTCGAGACGAGCTACAGCTCTACCTGCTTCTTCTCTCCAAATGTGACTTTTCATGCTGTTGATGTATGAATAGCAAAGCTATGGAGGGGTGTTGATTACTAAAACTTTCTCACTTTCTCTTGGGTGGGGTGGGGGGTAAAAACAATACTTCCTCCTCAGCTGTGCATCCTAGTGGGGAGAAGTAAAGTAAAAAAATTGGAGTCTGATCCGCTGGAGTTTCGACCCTGGTGGCGGCAGAGTTAAAGGCTAAGATGGCTGAGCTGCTCCAGGGAACCAGGAGAGAGAGAGAGAGAGATGTAGAATTGCATACAAGACTTTCTGAAAGCCAAAGAAACAAAAAATAAATCTGTGTTTTGATTTATTCAGATTTTAAACATGTGTGCTGTGATCTGACAGGCTCAGAATTTGGGCCAAAAAATGAGGGAGAATGAAAATAGTAAAAGTTGACAAAGCGAGTAGTACAGGAATAGCTCAAATTCATCATGTCTGAATGGAGAAAGTAAAACCGTCTTCATCATTTAACATGTACACAAATAAAAGCATAAAAAGAATTTCTGAAACTGTGGATAAAAAGATGCTTAGTTTCCGTTACTTAGTAAAGACATTCCAGGTTCGAAACGGAACACTCCAGCAGGAAGGACCTTCATCTTGTTTTGATACTGTAGCCTCTCTGGAAACCAGTGGACCAAGTCAGAGAGCGAGAGACCCGCAGAGAGCTGGTGATGCAGAGCAGCAAGCCCTCTAAGATAAAGCTCTCCTGCACTCCCAGCAGTCAGACTACAGAAATATAAACTGATCATATTTGTTTTTAACTGTTAGTCTCGGTTAAAAAAGCTCTTGAGAGGAGCTTACCAAACACCAGGAGCCGGTGGAGCGTAGCAGGAGCCTGAGCTATGAAGAGGTTGAAGAGGCCTCTAAAGCTGTGTTTGATCTTGGTATACCCACATCCTGCACTCTGAAAACCACACAGAAAATAAGCAGATAGTTTTTAATAAAAAGGACGGGACTGTAGCTTTCTGCTGCCATTCAAGTGAAGAAGTCATAAATCCCATCTAAGTCACATGGCTGAGGAAGATCTGATGTTGACAGGCTGACCCCTGAATCACAGGCGGTGCATCAAAACATGTCCACAGATGAAAATAAGCTTTCTACTCATCTGCAATACATTTCCATAAGTTTTCTTCAGTTTGCTTGATATCTGTAGGAATGAATAACCCAATAAACCATAATGAGTTCTTGCTTTAAGGGAAAAAAGCAGAAGAAAATACAAGATCGTTCAACAGTAAAGCAACAAAGTATGTAGAAACAGCATGCGCAGACATGAACACCCAGTTAGCCGGGTTAGCTTCCTGACCTCCGCTTTTACTCCACTGTCAACATGTATATCAGAGATCCTCATTCATGGTCCTTGAGGGCCTGACTCAGAAAAGCTTTGCACATGCCAGCTAAATACACATTGGTTTGAATCAGGTGAGTTCCAGCAGATATACAAGAAAACCTGCAGGACACCGACCCCCGACCAGCACAGATGTCCTCATAGATTTTTATTTCTGTGGAACAAACTGATAGTTGAATTCACAGATGCTCAGCATCTTTTTGACTATATATTTATGATGTTTTTTACATTTGAAGCACCTCAAACCTGTGAACCTCCTCTTTACTCTGCTAGAAACATTAAGAAATAGTCAAAGCTTAAGGAGTCCATAAAGGTTTAACAATGAGAAGATGGTATGATTTAGAAAAATAGATGTTAAAAGAAGACATCATCACTATGGAGGGACTGTCTCCCTTTCTCTGAGTCTGTACTGGATAAAGGATGGATATGGATAAAGGGTTGATTCAGACTGAAATAAAAGCAATGCTGAAATGATGATAACAAGGTTCTAGTATACTAGTCTGAAAATTTGAGCTATTGATATCATCTTAACTAATAAAACACGAAAGCCATTCTTTATCCGAATAACAAAGAAAACCGAATAAATCTCTTTTACACAGAGCTGTAAGGGTGAACTGACGAGAAATGGAATCTAATTAAAGCATTAAAATGTATGTAGAGTGGTGCATGAAGCCCTAGACAGTTCAATGATCCATGTCTTTGAAAAAATGACCAAATAATCTGGTTACCTAAAGTTTTGTAGCTCAGATTTGGGTTACAATGCTGAATGAAATCTAACTGGGAATGATTTGAAAAAAAAAATGTCCATATTATGCAAAATAACTTTCTAAATGTTTTCTAAACAGTCATCCCATCAGTCTGTGTATGAGATCCAATAAATGAGACTAGCTGAGCTTCTAAAACCACAAGCGGATGACATTGAAAGCTGCTTCTTCTCCCAAAAGGGGTCTGGAGTGGGAGTGGACCAGCCCACTTAGGTGCTTTTAACAGTTCACACATAAACAGCCTGTCCTTAAGGCCCGGTTGCCTCAGTGCCACAGGAGGAAACCTGTTACACACACGCAAAGGTGTGTAAGATAGTGAGGGCATGTGCTAAATAACAAACCTGCAGGACACCGACCCCCGACCAGCACAGATGTCCTCATAGATTTTTATTTCTGTGGAACAAACTGATAGTTGAATTCACAGATGCTCAGCATCTTTTTGACTATATATTTATGATGTTTTTTACATTTGAAGCACCTCAAACCTGTGAACCTCCTCTTTACTCTGCTAGAAACATTAAGAAATAGTCAAAGCTTAAGGAGTCCATAAAGGTTTAACAATGAGAAGATGGTATGATTTAGAAAAATAGATGTTAAAAGAAGACATCATCACTATGGAGGGACTGTCTCCCTTTCTCTGAGTCTGTACTGGATAAAGGATGGATATGGATAAAGGGTTGATTCAGACTGAAATAAAAGCAATGCTGAAATGATGATAACAAGGTTCTAGTATACTAGTCTGAAAATTTGAGCTATTGATATCATCTTAACTAATAAAACACGAAAGCCATTCTTTATCCGAATAACAAAGAAAACCGAATAAATCTCTTTTACACAGAGCTGTAAGGGTGAACTGACGAGAAATGGAATCTAATTAAAGCATTAAAATGTATGTAGAGTGGTGCATGAAGCCCTAGACAGTTCAATGATCCATGTCTTTGAAAAAATGACCAAATAATCTGGTTACCTAAAGTTTTGTAGCTCAGATTTGGGTTACAATGCTGAATGAAATCTAACTGGGAATGATTTGAAAAAAAAAATGTCCATATTATGCAAAATAACTTTCTAAATGTTTTCTAAACAGTCATCCCATCAGTCTGTGTATGAGATCCAATAAATGAGACTAGCTGAGCTTCTAAAACCACAAGCGGATGACATTGAAAGCTGCTTCTTCTCCCAAAAGGGGTCTGGAGTGGGAGTGGACCAGCCCACTTAGGTGCTTTTAACAGTTCACACATAAACAGCCTGTCCTTAAGGCCCGGTTGCCTCAGTGCCACAGGAGGAAACCTGTTACACACACGCAAAGGTGTGTAAGATAGTGAGGGCATGTGCTAAATAACAAGGTGCTAAAAGAGCATGTCCCTGTCCTCCAGTCCAATGTTAAAAGCCAGATGTTGATGCTACATGCAGCATCTAGAAGTGATGCAACATTTATGGAAAATATAAGAGAACATTTTTATTTATTCACACATTTTGGTTTTAGTGTAATTTATGTCAGGACGACCTTTGTTTTTCCCAACTCCCCGACCATCTCCATCTGCAAGGACACGGCTGCTGGAGGTGCTGTGGAACCACTGACAACAACAACTAAAATACTTGAACTGGAAATGAACTGGTTCCAGAGACATCTCTTTTATGTTTGTAGATGTTCATGTTATATTTGAAAACAATGAGATAAATGACCTGCGTCATCATCATCATCCGGTGCCTCTGGAACATTTGGGTCCATCATGTCTCACCTGTAAGCAGCGATAGCAGCACATTTCTCTTGTTGAGAACAATGCGCTTTCCCCTCCGTGTTAATGCCTGAAAACTTCTTTTTGATGTCTGGAATTTACAAATCTGATCAGCCTGAATTTCATTCCCATTCCATCATTTCAAATTTTATCATTTCATGGAAATATGAGCTCATGATCTAATGGGAGCAACACATCTCCAGAGAACTTAAACCTAAGTGTTTTATTGTTCTTCAGCATCTCCTCTTCTTTTAACCTCTGTCTACAAACATGTAGCGAGGATCTGCTGGAGTTGTAGGAGAGGAATGTTGCCCCTTTCTGGTCTGATGCAGGAGTCCAGCTGCTTCCATGATGCTCCAGATGTTTTGGTGAAACATCTGGACTGAAGGCAGACCAGTTCTCCAGTGAAGCTATGCTGGTGTGATGGTGCAGGATGTGGTTCAGCTCCTCTGAAAGAGACGTTGTCTGGATGGGAACAGATGTTCTTTTCAGCTTCACAGATCTGGAAGCTGCCCATACCATAGGTACTAATGCCCGCTGTTCTGCTGTCCATTGATAACACGCTCGATGCTCCTCCTCTTTACCCAGTCAGACCAGTTAGATGAGTGTGTTTCTGGATCACATGATGAGCTTTAACCTGCATTTCTGGAAGTCTTTCCGAGTCCATGCAGTCATTTCCAGTCATCATGTCTGCTTTTAATGCAATGCTGCCAGAAGAAAATCATCAGTATTGACTTTGAACCTTCAACCTTGTCCCCGTTGCAGAAAGATTCATCCAGGTCTGTAAAAATACTGTATATGGTGACATCTTCATTTTTTCTGAAGCAGTTTTTACATTTTCAGGTCCATCTTTACAAATAGGAGGCTCTGCCTTTTAGAAATGCTTCTGACATACGTGGTCATGTTACTGATATGTTGTCATTTAGTTTAGTTGTCAAACGCTCCTCAGTTATTGTTGATTTATGTATTACTTTTCCAGCCTTTTGCGTCTTCTGCTTTTTACAGATGTGTTGCTGCCATCAGATCACATGATATGTTGTTTATGCTTCACTGGGAATAAATTATGGATTGATGAGCTTTATAAATCATTGCATTTTATTTTTATGACATTCTCACAGTATTCAAAATATTTCAGGTTGGGTTTATTAGTCAAAAAGTTAATACTCTCCTGGAAACAAGCTCAAAACAGTTGTTATCCTTTTGTCTTTCTGTCTCTGTTTCCTAAAAGTCACGTTTTAATTTTATTATTCAAAAGTGCATTACAAAAAATAGTAGCCAAAATCCACAATCAGTATTGTTACTGAGCATTTTTGCTTTAATGTTCAAAACAATTATGGCATCCTGATAAATGTGAGGTCTTTCAGACAATGTGCAGTTGCTTTACCTCTGCTTTGAGGACCTGATAAATTGAGAAACTAGTGCACGCTACAAGGACAAATTAGCCAGCGGCAAACTGAAGTTAGCCAGAGGCTAGAAGTTAGTCTGGATTCTAGTTAGCCAGGGGCTAACTTCTAGCTAGTTCTTGCTCACTCAGCTAGAGCAAATGACTGCCGTCCACCGGGATGTGCACCAGGGCTGACACCACAAGTTCTCAATAACTTTTACTTTTCCCTGACTTCTCTGACTCTGTTCATCCATATAAACTTGGAGGGATGTAATAATGTACTGTGTTGTCCTAGAAGGACTGTGCTTGTGTTGTAATGTAAAAGATTAAGGTAAAAATGTGGAAGTATGGTGTGTTTGAGTTGAATTTCTTCACCTGATAACACACATCTTGCAATATGACAATTAGACACACACACACACACACACACACATACATTGATGCTAGACTGAGATATCATGAACAGCTGTTCAGACCTAATCAGACCTACACTCAGTGCTTAAAATCCAGATTTGATGCCAAAGTGCAGGAGACACCCATCGGCCTTTCCTGTGATGGGTATAGAGATGGACTCTAAACCACTTCCACCACTTAAAAGAAGTTGAAAATGTAGAACACATTAAATTCTCTGTCAATCTTTTCTTTTTCTTTTTTATCAGCAGAAAAAAATAATGCCCTTAGTAATCCCGTAATCTGTCCTTTCAGCCTAAATAACACTCTACCTCCTACACACTTCTGCTCTGTGTTGATAAAGTGTTGATGATGGAGTATTGATCCCAGATTCTCTATTCTCACTGCGCCACGGCATACTCTTCCTCCCATTTGTCCCCTCCACCGTTCCCATCTTCCTCAGTGTCAGCAGTACCGAGAGAGTACGTCTGTTCTGGAGAACCAGCCTGCGGGGACGTTCGTTCTGCAAGTTCATGCTGTGGATGCAGACGAGGGCTCCAACGGCAGGGTCACATATGGCTTTATGCACAAAGACTCCACTGTGCCTGCCTTCAGTATCCACCCAGATACCGGTACTGACACGCCAAACAATACATGTAGACGACAACACATATTTAAACCCAGAAGAGATTTTTTTTTAGAGGGCCATATAGGCCATAATGCATTCTCACACTTACATACATATGTACTTTGTCTACTGTAGACGACCGTTATTCCTGTCAAGGACGAGGAGACTGGTTTCTTTAGATTGAGAAGAAAAAAAATGTAATAATGAAGAATAAAATAAGTTGAACATACATTAAACAGTAAACATGAAGGGACAATACATTAAGACATACAGACATGGTACGACGTTATAACCCGGGGAGAATCCTTCCAGAGATCTGTTGTCAAACAGAAGTGTGAAACTATTATGTCCCAGTCAGATAGGGGAGCTTTGTTTAAAGACTTTGGTCACATGCGTCAATCTGAGGCCTGTTCCTAAACATCTCTCTGATGGAAGGACGCCGGCCTTGCTTCGGTTACGACAACAAGACCAAGGTCTTAGCAGATGGTTTACTAAAGATCAGAATTACATCAGTTTAGGAGCCTTATGGTCAGACCTTTCAGCTAGACATTAATTAAGAGCAAGGTAATTAAGCTAACACATGGAATTCCTCTAAACTACTCTCACATACATATATTATAATGCTGAAAGAATGTATATATGAGAGAGAGAGAATATATGTATGTGTGAGCAAAAGTATAGTGGAAACGGAAAGCAGGCAATTCATCGCACTGTGATTGGCCGAGAAACAGGAAATAGGTTCATGACTCGTGTTTGTGTAGAAAAATGGATAGCATAGGTGAAACAGGAGTAGTAGCCTACTGCAAGAGACCATTGGTGTGCTACGAAATATGTTTTCATCTCCACATTGTCTTAGATTCTTTAGCATGAACGAGCAGGCTATCCCTAGCGTAACCCATACCTCTGCGGAAAATCAGCTCAGAGAACTTAGCAGAACTATGGCTCCAGCCAGACGATGCTGAAGTTAGCTTCCGATAATAGACTGTATGCTTTGCCTTATCTAAAAGGGTGATTTCACAAAACTTTTAAGGTACTAGGTCACATTTAATCGATTGTAATGTTTTGTTAACATATTTCTTTAGTTATTTAATACTTTACAGTTCCAATACCTGCAAATAGCTGCTCATTCATACTAAAGAGTCTAAGTCAATGTGGCGATGAAAAAATATTCCATATCACACCAATGGTCTCTTGCAGTAGACTACTACTCCTGTTTCACTTATGCTATCTAACTGGATTTCTTTTGATTGACCTTCACACGGTTGAAATTTTAGAAATTTGCTTTATTTTACATATTTGAGACATAAAACAGCCTCATTCACCAAACTTTCTGATTTTGAGGGACAAAAGTGAAATAAAAGCCATTTTCTAAATGTTGTAACTTTTTTCCTTTGTCTCTGCAGGAATAATAGTGACAGCCAGGAAATTTGACCGTGAGAGGCAACGTGAGTACGCAGTGACAGTAACTGCCACTGACCAGGCCGCTGACCCCCTGATCGGCATTTGTCAGCTTAACATTCTCATCTTGGACCAGAATGACAACAATCCCAAGTTTGAGAACATCCGATATGAGTGTAAGTACATGTGTGAAATATACTTCCCCGAGACAGAAAGAGCTCTACTCTTTCATCACATAATTAATGCAACAAAATTCAGCTTAATTACAACATAAACCGTGTGGAAAGCTCCTGATCACATTCCTTTCAACCCAAAAAATCTAGTGTTTTGTGATGTGAGCTTGAAAATGTTATTTTCTTATGTTTGATAAATCAGTGCTTCGAGTTCTCTGTAAGAGTTTATGCTAGGTACAGCTTCTAACAGTACTGTTTAAAAAAAGATCTGACAACCAGTGAAGCATCAATTGTTCATCCCCCCCCCCTCACAGACTTCCTTCGTGAGGACACCATGATCGGAACCAGCTTTTTGCGGGTGGCTGCTCATGATGACGACTTTGGTACCAATGCAGCCATCACATACACGATGTCTGGTGAACAGCCGGAGTATCTGAGGGTCAACCCCTTGACGGGTTGGGTTTTTGTCAACCAGCCCATCTCACAGGTAACCGCATACTATTTCTGTGGCCCAATTTATTGTCTCCACACTTCAAAGTGTGGATTCGCTGACTACATACATCATCATGGAGCCACGTATTGTCCCAGTTTGATGGCTCCTTCGACTCCACCTAACAAATGTGCACTCCGCTTGGCACAAATTTAGCTTGTTGCAAAAGATATGCATTTTTCTTGGCCTCTTTTTTTCCCAGAAATAATAGATAGGATATGAGCAGCAGTTAAGCAATATATTTTTAAATTTGTGTATACACATAAATATAAATCAACCTTTAAATATAATTGCGTGTATATAAATTTCGACTTGACTCAGAAGCATTTCAGCTAACTTTACAATTCTGCGAGCGTCACAGATTACAGAAAGAAGGCCACTTCGATTTATTTTTATTATCAGACTTAAGTCCTTACTTTTTAGACATAGGTAAACCAAGACATACAATCTCAAAGTGTTGAGTTTGATAAACAGTCTGATGGTTGGTTCATGACAATCGGATCTGCTGGCTAGTCTTATAGTTTTTTTTTTTTTGGGACCTTATCATAGAATCATTGTAAAAATATGAAACATCATGTTATAGAATTCTAAGTTTTATTGTATGAACATCTAAGAAGGTTCTGTGTGTAGATGTTGTTTTAACCCAGAAATATTGGAGCAAAATACATTTCATCAGAATTATTCTCACAAAGAAGAAATATTTCAGTTAAATAGCTTTTTAAACTGGTCTTAGCGACACTTGCCCTATGGACGACACTTTTAAATGGAGTTTTAGATATTAGGACATGGATACCAGGAAACTTCCTTCTACTTCACCACGACAAAACTGAAGTTTTTATTATGATCCAGAAGCACAAAGATAACTGGTTATGAAAGCTTTTGGTAAACATCTAACAGTAGTTACGCTTATTGCCTTACTGTCTTCTTAAAATTCAAATTATAAAGGCTATGTTCAGCAGTTCAGTTGAAAAGCTACATTATGCATGTTTAAAGTTAGGACTTCAAACTCAGTATACAGTAAAGTGGTTATGTTTATGAAATTCGTGATTACATTTTATAAACAGAATATCAATAAGAACCTGATCCTAAAAATAACTGGATGGTGATCAGGGAAATATGACTGCATCTTGTAAGGAAAAACCATGATTACGCAACTCATTCAAGAACTTGTGAAAGACTAGCAATAAATTTGAACCTAAATGCCTCATCAGAGAGCAGCAACTATATTTGTGTTGCTGCCCTAGTGAGGGGGCAGAAGTGCAATGGCCAATTAGTCAGGCAGCAAATGATTATGTTTTTACTGGAGCTTTTTCTTTGCCTAAAGTAGAATGTCTCATAATGCTGTCCTTCTACTTTGTTTCTTAAATGTTGCCTCACTACTGACACAGAAATTTGATTGAATGAATGAATAAGTAACTGTTTAGGTGGGAATATGGAGGAGAAATAGAGGAAATTGCTATGTGATAACTACAATCTACTCTGTGACTCCACGTCTCACTACCCTCCAGTGCCAGGGGAATTGCACATTTTCTCCTCAGCAGCTTGAATCTTACAATAACACTAATCGTTTTGCCTGGATTTCTGCTAGAGAGAACGTTTCAAGAACATATCCATATTTGAAGACACAAAGTTTTTCCACTAATGAGTACAGCTGCATAAAGTGTAAAGCACCGACAGGCACTGCCTCCTCGTTTTCTTCACCCTCTGCCAGGGTAAATGTTTCAGTGCTTAATTTCTAACAAAACAGATCAAACTATGTAACACACCTTATAGAAATGGATTGCTGACTGTGAAAACCTGCTCAGTTTATACGTTTTAAGCCAACAAAGATTTTGAATGTGTACCCATAATAATAGATCGTTGTGCAACGCAAAAACCAACCATTTCAGAGACTGATCATTTCCTTCTATTGCAGTGGAAATTGCTCTTGAACAACACACTATTATTCTTCAATTTATTAATTTCTCTTCAAATATGTTTGTGGACCATATTTAGATCAAACACAGACAGCTTCATCCTACAGAGTGCACAGTATGCATTTGTTTGATGCTGCCATCTGTCATAATACTTGACATTATTCTTATCTCTTTAGATCATCTACATAAGAAGAGTTAATACTTCCTCGACTCCTCATTTGTTCTTTCTTTTTTGTATTACAGAGGACCTACATCACCAGGGAGATTGTGGCTACAGATGGCGGAAACAGGAGTAGTTCAGTGGAGCTGGCTGTCACCATCACCAATGTAAAAAACCAGCCTCCACAATGGGAAAAAGACAGTTACAGCGTGGTCATACCAGAAAACACCGTTAGAGACACGCCCATTGTGGTATGTTGATCAGGTGACAAGTTGATTAGCTGATGATTCACATGGCTGATGGCAACTTAACAAAGTGGCAACAGGTTTAAGTTCTCTTTCTGGGAAAATGGCCTGGTGCTCGTTGCAATGTTGTGACTTTCTGTGTACCTTTGCATACACAGCATCATTCAGCTACATTTGTGCATTGATTTGCTGCAAACAACAATAGGTTCAGTACTGGAGGCCACCCCTAAGGGGCTGTACAGACTCTGAACTGAATGCTAATGTTAAAACACTGATTAAAAAATGTGACCTGGATCCTATGGTTTTAGCGAATTATTAGCCCATATGTAGAGTACAACTAGTCTTTAAGATCTAGAAAAAATGTGTGCTTGTTCAGCTGCAACCATTTTTAAACACAAATAGTAATTTAGACCCATTACAGTCGGGCCACAAATCATATTACTGAGTCCACACTTCTTAAGGTTGTTAATATTTTTGGTGATTGATTCTGGTAACACTGTCATTTTATTGCTCTTAGACCTGTCTGCTGCTTTTGACAGGGTAGACCAACTCTTCTATCTCATTTGGAGAACTATGGGTGTCAGATAGACTGTGGTTTCAATCTTACCTGAATCAGAAGTCCTTTTAAGTCAGGCTGAGGAACTCCACCTCATTTTCTGCTCCTCTACCCTGTGGATTTCCCCTCGGTTCTATACTTCTGCCAGTTTTTGCCCCGTATCTCCACTCACTCAGGAAGATTTTCAGAAGATATGGCATGTTGTATTAATTATATGCTGATGACTGCCACATTTTCATGCCAATTTCCAAAAGCAACCACTGCCCACTGACACCCCTACCCAAATGTTTTAGTGATGTCAATGCCTGGTTATCTCAAACTTTTAAAGTTGAATGAGGGAAAGACAGAGATTATCCTTATGGGAAACACTCCCTTTGACTTGGGATATTTACAAAATGTTGTGTGTCCCAAAGTCATTAGGCATGATGATAGATAGATAGATAGATAGATAGATAGATAGATAGATAGATAGATAGATAGATAGATAGATAGATAGATAGA
>JBAMHX010000001.1:32123033-32135609 GCA_037177515.1 Pseudomugil tenellus
ACACTCAGCTTTTCCTCTCCTTCCCACCTGATGATACATCCGTCTCAATGAGAATATCCGCATGTCTTGCTGATATCGCATGGATGAAGGCTCGCCACCTTCAGCTAAATCTTTCTAAAACTGATCTCATAGTCTGCCCAGCCAGTCCTTCCTTACATCTGCTAATAAGTGTGAACTTTGACTCTATCACACTTGTGATACATCTGCTGCCCAAAATCTTATTGTCACGATGGATGACCTGCTGACCTTTAGGGCCCATATTGCCTTGGTTGAGCGTACTCGCCGATTTGCTCTTTACAACATCTGGAGGATCAGACCTGACAGAACACAGAACGCAGCTCTTGGTTCAGGCTCTAGTCATTTCTCACATTGACTACTGCAATTCCTTACTGGCAGGCCTGCCGGCATGCTCTGTTAAACCTCTGCAGATGATCCAAAACGCAGCAGCTCATCTTCTCTTCAACCAACCACTCCGCTGCTAATGACCCTACCCTGGCTTCCAGTAGCCGCTCGCATCCAATTCAAATCTTTGCTTCTGGCTTACAAAACATTAACTCAAAAGACTGCTGTCTACTTTGACTCATTAATCCAGAGCTACACTCCCTCTGGAAAGTTACGCTCAACCAGTAGAAGACGCCTAGCACTACAATCACTACGTGGGGCTAAATCGCAAGTGAGACTCTTCTCCTCTGTGGTGAAACTAACTGTCAAACTCTGCCCTGCAGAGTCCTTATCTGCTTTCAAAGACACAGCTCTTTAAGGAGCATTTCTGCACTTATTTGCGATAAATAGAAATTACTTTTATTATTATTAACTCTGGAGATTTTTTCCTAGCTCTTTGCAAAAATTCAGTACTAATGACATTATGGAACAAAAAGAAACAAAAAACAAAATGCAAAAAAATCAGTGCCTCTAGCACTGCGGGCAACACCTGTGCCCAACTAGACTTACAGAAGTTTGACTGCACTTATCTATGATGTCCTCCACTGTTTGATTCTGTGCTTGTGTTGTTCTTATTCTCAGATGTAAATCACTTTGAACAAAAGTTTCTGCTACATGACTGTAACGTAATGTAATGAAAGAATGCCTCTAAAATGCTCTTTTCATACCCAGTCATGTCACTGACCACTTGCTCATTGGCCTGATCGCTTTTTAAATGCTCCTCTGGTTGTTTTTGAATTGTACCAATTAGTTGTTTTACACTCTCCAATAGAATAGAATATAACATATATAATAGTATTTTATAATCCTATATAAAATAATTTGTAAATACAACCAAACATAAGTTAGAGTTTTAAATGTGAAAAATTCATATTGTTCAAAAAAATCTAGTTGGCGACCCCTGACGCACAGCATGAAGCACAGATAAGCCCTGAAAAAAGAGGGCTTATATGTGACTGATCTGGGTCGAGGGTTGTCACAAGAAAAAGTTAAGAGCCATGAGGTTTACTGTGATATCCTGATGAGGAGTTGTGTACTCTTATGACACCTCATAGAAAGGCAGATTTAAACTATGAGAAACTGGAGCTGTTTCTTTATGATTCTATTGAAGCAGTTTAGAAATATCAAAGAATGAATTTGAGATTTCTTGTTTTGTTTGCTTGATGTCAGGAATTATTGAGGACTGAAAATTAGTGTGATCTTTCAGTCATTACATGTCAGTTTTCATCTTCCTGTGTGTTATATTGTCATGTCACACCATTAAACTGCCACTGCAGCATATCTGAAATGTAGAGTTGCCCATTTATTGCTTTTAATAATGAAGTCTGTAGATCCAGATCAAATGATGACAGGCGGCACACCAGTCAGAGATCCAAAGTGGGATTTTTCTTGTTATTTTTGAGGATAATGTGACTGAAAACGGCTTTAGAATTATGCCCTAGATCGTTTTACTAAATGTTTTGTTCCATATTCTTATTTGTAGGTAGAGAAATGATATGTCTGTGTTTTTGAGTGTCGGGAATGCAGAGAAAAATCTCTCTAAAGCTTGCTGCCTCTAAAATGATTCGTCATCGGTGAAGAGAATATGTGGAAAAAAACAAAGCATCTATTCTCGTATAGAAGAAATCTGAGTGGATCAGGTTGATTTGCATCTTGCACTGAAGTAAAGGTTTCACCCATGTATCTGCAGATTGAAAGAAAGTTCACACCCTTCAGATGTCTTACTGTTTCCCAGATTCCCAGCAAGCATTTAATTATTTACCACAAACTTTTCAAAATGGACAGACTCAGCACTTAAACTGACATGTTGGGTGAACATAGTAGCCATAAAGATGAAGTCAAGGTTTTTCTCGGCTGCATCTTCAACTCTGTAGCTTCAGTAACAGATAAGGTGGTAAAAATGTCTCGACTGCTTAAAGGCATCTCGAGATTCATCCATATGAAGAGCTGCCTTGTTACAAACGTATAAAAATGAAACGTGAGTTTAATGTCTCCTTTAGACTGAGTCTCTTTTCTACTACGTTTCTGGTTTAGACAGATTTTTGGAAACGATAGTTTAGGTTAAAAGACTTCAAACTTCTACATCTGTTTCTCATTCAGGCACTGTAGCTGGAATCTGATGCCTGTGCTTTAAATTTGCATGTTGCTTATAGAAATTCCGCTTTCATATTGTTTTATGGCCTTTATCATTTATTTTGAATATTGTTTCTGCTCTGTGAAGAACTTTGGGTTTCAATTCTGTTCAGAAAATTTCCATTGAAGGAAGTTGAAGGTCAAATTGAACTGAACTGGCATCAACAGTGGATTCGCACCATCAGAGTAAATCTGCGTCTGTCTTGTTAGTGTTGCCTGTCATGTGTTTGCTACTATAAAACCTGTCTGTAGACTGAGTCTTTAATGGCAGCGTCTCCTCGCAGGAGAAGGATCCCCGCCTGTTTTAAAGACAGGCTCAAGGACCCTTTCCCCTCCTGTAACCCACAGTCTAACAAGATTGTGTTTGTTTTCCACCAGCTCAGGTGTTCTTTATATAAAACCTCAAACGCTTCCTGTCAAACGCTGTCAAATAACTGTATTTGAGTCATACTGCAAAGAAAACATGAAGTCAGAGAGAACTGGAAATTGTCCAGTGAAGCACAGGCCCTGAGATAATGTACATATTACATACTATACTAGAGTAAGTTTGATTAAATTCCAGATTGAATTGTTGTCAGATTTATTCGGTGATGAATATGGAGGAGAAGGAGGATGGAGGGTGTTTGAGTATTTAAAACAATGGTTAAAAAACCCAGATTGCAGCAAGTGGAATAAAGAAGTTGTATGAAACGTTCCCAGGGCTATCCGGCTTTAACGCATTACCCAGGGAGGTAGAAGAATATTAAACATGGTACAACTGGGGAAAACATCAAATTTGACTTAATTTGTTTGTTTATTTAAACTTCTGCATTACTCCCTGTATGTGATTGTTTCCTTTGGGACTCAGCATTTTTCTAAATACTTAAGTGTTTCAGACAACTAGAAAGAGAAGAGAGAAAAGAATGAGAGAGAAAAGAGGGGATGCAGTCGTATGTATTCCCTAATGTCTCATTTAAAATGAAAACAGACGGTACAAAACGATGTGGATTAGAGCATTCTCTTCTCTCCTTCCTTGACTTTCATCTTGCTAATAAGATGTGAATCCCATCTTGTCTTCAGAGGCTTCTCCTTTCCCTTTCATATTAACGTTGGGGTTGGTAAATGCGGTGGTGATTGAGATGCAGACCTCGGCTTTACTAGTAATTGCATTGAGGGGAGCATTTTGTTGATCAGCATGTAATAGATTATTAAAAGTGCTTCGTAGAGGCAAAAATTGAAAAGATTAGAAAGTGAGGTCTGGAGAAAACTTTGGAGATGAGAAGGAATTTAGAACAAAATAAAACAAAAACAAATAAAAACATTATGACATTATTTTCTGTCTTGTTATGTTTTTGTTTCAGGGGAAATTAATGAGCCATTAGTAGTCTTATAAAAGAGTTGACAAAGTTACTCTTTATACATTCAGCTTTAAACGCGCAGCTTGCTTATATATTGGGCAAGAAACTTATGAATGATTCATATCTGCATGAACATCTGCGTGCTGCTGTGTCAATATCAATATAAACACTAACAAGCTGCTTGTCGCTCGGCCTTGTAGCTGCAATGAAAGTTCAGTCTCATCCATTCCAAAGGTTCCCTTTAGTAGATGGGTGGAATCCAAAGTGACGTTTTGAAATGCTGATGTGAAAATGCCGGATTTACCGGCTTCAGAGTCCAAGACGCTGCACTCTGCACATGTTGTGAGGTTTTTTTTTCTTCTTTTCCTCAGTAAGCATGTATTTAAATCCGCAAGGCATTTTTTAGATACTGTTAAAGGCCTCAGATGACATTCAGTACAGAGTGCATGAAAAAACAGATAACTGCAAAAATTATATTAATTCTTTGAGTTTGAAATAATCGTAGACTCCAAACTCCTCAGATGCCTCCATTGTTAACGTTTGACAGCTAAAAAGGTCAAACTGCTTCCGTTTTATTATGTAAAAAGTATTTCTGCTCCATAAATCTGTCATACATTTATTTAAAGTATTGAATTCGCAGTGATCTGTGTTGGGTGTAAAAGAAATAAGGTTCGGATGACTTTTATGTCCGGATTTTTCTACAATTCCTAAATAAAAATCTTTTGTAATCTTTCCAATGAGGACTTTGGTGCTATCCATTATAGTATCCAATAAACAGCAAGAGTATACCTAATCAAACATTAATAAGTTGTTTTTCTTATGACTTTGGTCCGTTTTCAAGGAGCTCAGTTATCACACAGAAAAGAGCACCAGAGATACCAAGGCAGTGTTTTGTTGTACAGCTGACATGCAACCAGCGAAAGGAGAGTTTGGGCATGTTGGACTCGGCGGGACACTGCTCTTTGTTACTCCTTCTGTTTACAACATGAACAGAATGAAATAAAATGATTAGGCGAATTTTAAATGCCAGAAAAAGACTTTCATTTAGTTTTTCTGCTAATTCTTTGCTTATGAAGGAAGATGTGTCTCATTTGGCTTTATTAAATGGAAAACTCCAAGTGCTGGTATTATTTCGAGTGCAGGGGAGGCTGCAGTCTTCTGTCAAAAAAGGTGAAATAACAAGTTCAAGAGACAAATCCTAGCTATCCTGTTTGATTCTGCCCCACAAAAAGAAAGAAAACATCATGAGCCTTCAGCCAGTGTTAGAGTGTCTCTAACATGTCCTGTCCTGCTGCCAGAAATACTCACACAAGCTTTTTCTTTTTGTCTCTGCAAAAACATGAAGCTTCAACATGAACAAAACATCAGTGCAACAGGAGTCACTGTCTCAGTTGTAGGAGTGTGTTGGCATCTCCTTGATGAGCTGGGATGCATTGGAGCGCTCTGAAGACTGAGCTGCGCAGCAACGGGAAGCTGTCAGTTTGGCAATCAAACTAAATTTCAGTGCTCACCTATGGCCTGTGGGTACTGACTACAAGAATAAACGGAGTACAAAGGCAGCTAAAATGATCTGTTTCATCTGGACGGGCGGTCTGAGGATCTCGGTCATCCAGCAAAGGCTCAGAGCAGAAGTCGCTGATCTGCTGCATTACATGTGGCAGCTGAGCTGTTCTGGGCATCTGCTTTGGATGCCTTCTGGATGCTTCCTCAGGTTGGAGATTTAGATGTGTCCCACTGGTGGCACGGCTCTGACAAACCCAGAACATTCTGTAGAAATGTTATCTCTTGGCTGCACTGAGAATTTCAAAGCATCACTTGTGAGCTTGAATGTCATTTTTTCCATACTGATCCAAAAGTGATGTGAAAGTTCTGGTTGCAGTCACCCATAGAAACATCCTGTTCTCAAAGCTTCAAACTAGCAAATGTTTAGTTATTTTAACAATACAAACATCTGAAATTACATTTTGTGTTCACCACAAGAAGACAGAAAGATGTAAGTGCTCTGCCAGTGATCCAGGTTCTCTCTCTGCAGGTGGAAATGCCAAACTGCGCTACCAGATCACATCAGGAAACACAGGAGGAGTGTTTGATGTGGAACCAGAGGTGGGAACAATCTTTGTAGCTCAGCCTCTGGACTATGAGCAGAACAAAAGGTAGGTACTTATTACTCCAGGGGAATGTGCCATCACATGCTCATAAATCTGAGGAGAGATGAAAATATGAACATGACATGTCCTCATATTTTCGCCATTGTGTCCTAAATTGTGTTTATGGATGGTTTTAACTACATTTGAAAAGCCCCATTTTTCCTCAGCAGGCAGTTGCATGACGTCTCACACCACTGACTCAAGAAATTGAGATTTTATCGAGAGAATAAGTGATGATTGATGAATGATCTGCTGCTAACGTTGCGAAACACCGTGTTCTCCTCAGTTCAAGTCACAAACAGGCAAAAACCAAACGGATTACAAGTTAAGAAAGATGTTTTTCTTTTTTAATTGATGAACGTCATCACCCAGCAAGATCCTCATATAAATACTAGTGTTTTTAATGTTTCCTCAATTTTTTCCTAGTATGTAAAATCCTGAAATCGAAGGCTCCTAACCAGACTCCAGTACATGAGCATGTGGGATCGTGTAATCTGTTACTGATATGCTTGCTCAGGTACAAGCTTCATGTCCTGGCTTCAGATGGGAAATGGGAAGATTACACAGCGGTGACGGTAAACGTGGTTAACAAGAACGACGAAGCTCCAGTGTTTACTGTCAACGAGTACTACGGCAGCGTGACAGAGGAGCTGGATGGTTCGCCAGTCTTTGTGTTGCAGGTATGCTCCGTTCATTAGTTTTCACTATCGGCTCGTCCCATTCCACATCTTTTTCACTGATTTATACTCTTCTCGGGTCTTGTTTTCCCTTTTTTATCCCGGTGCATATGTCAGACATGTTTATAGAGCTCATGTTGTAGACGGGAGTCAAGTTAAAGTGTTTTTTAAAGCCATTAACAAATGTTTCTTATTATTGTCAGGCTGATTTAGTTATAGCTGATAAAATTCTTTAAAAAGTCTGTATTTCATTAAATAAAACATGTTATTCCTTCACACCTGTCACACACATATCCTGTGGAATGTGAATAACTCATAACCCATAAATGCAAACCTTATTTCATCATTAAAACCTTATTTCATAGTAAATATGTTGAAGTCATTGAAGATTTTTCTCTTTCACACTATTTTATTTTTTATTTTTGTAAGTTTGTACAGACAAGTGTGTAACTTTTATTTTGCCTGAGTGTATACTATGTTGACCTCTCTGGAAAACTAAATGTAACAATTTAGGAATGAATCTTTTTCATCTAATTAAATGTGTTGTTTCATCCAGCTGGAGTGAAAAGGATTCTACAAATCTTTCCACAAACTACAGCAGCTGTGTCAGGCAGAGACACAGATTTTAGTTCAGTCGAAACATACAAGGACACTATTCTTTATTATTTTTCAGTGTTAAGTATCCTCTGGAGTGTATTCAAATTCCACATTTGGGGAAACGGTGCTCTGTGCGGACTCCTTGTTCCAAATTGTACAAGAAGGAATGAATATAAAATCTTCACTTGTTGACGAACATGACGGCAGATTTCTTTTCAAGGGCCTGAATTGCAGCCCTCAGTCTGGTGTTTTTCCGATTTCTGTGTCAAAAATGTCTTTTCTACTATTCATATATGTTATCTACATGTAAAACTGACAGCAGAACAGAGTGGGTTGTGTTGAATGTTGTCTGAACTATTTAGAGCCGCGCTTCTCTTTTGAAGAGAACATTTCTTAGACTTTAAAAGAACAAAACTAGATTTCTTCCTAATGTCACATTGCAGTTACAGCTCATGTTGAAGTGTGAGGGCCATGATTGGGTGTAACTGTCTACAAAAGATAGAGGAACACTTACACATGAGGTGAAGGTTAAAGATGGCACTGATCTCACATGGATTTTACCTGCTACGTTTAACAACGGCACCGATTGACAGCCGGATATCTGTTTAACAGCTTAATCCTCTGCAACATTTCAGTATCAGGTGATATATCTTTTCCTGTGATTTAGGTCACCGCGTCCGATCCAGATAAGGATGCTGACCAGGAGGCCCTGCGGTACTCTCTCCATGGACAGGGTGCAGAGAGTGAATTCATAATTGATGAGGTCACGGGCAAGATCTACGCCCAGAGGACGCTTGATCGCGAAGAGCGTGCCGTTTGGCGTTTCGTCGTCCTGGCAACAGACGAGGGCGGTGAAGGTCTGACAGGCTTCACAGACGTCATTATCAATGTGTGGGACATCAATGACAATGCGCCTGTCTTCACCTGCGCCCTCAGCTGCCACGGAGAAGTAGCAGAGAACTCAGTAATGGGGACGTCAGTTATTGAGATGACAGCGACCGACCTGGACGACTCAGCTGTGGGGCAGAACGCTGTGCTCTCCTACAGGATTGTGGGTAGTTTAGATGCTGCGAACGCTGAGATGGGAGGAGTGCCCACCTTCTCAGAAATGTTCACTATTAATCCGAGCACAGGGACCATCGCTGTTGGCATGGCAGGTCTGGACAGAGAGCAAGTTGAGTCATATCTTCTGGTTGTGGAGGCCAGAGATGGAGGAGGGATGATCGGTACTGGGACTGCAACCATTCAGATCAAAGATGTGAATGACCACGCTCCGAGATTCAGCGATCACTCCTGCCTGGCGAGAATCTCAGAGAATGCAGAACCCAATGCAGAGGTGGGTCCGGACAGGTTCACTGTGCGACACAACAGACACAATGCAGCTCACTAGCTAACAGCATTGTAAACAGCATCAAATTAAAGTTGTGAATGAGAATTTATTTAAATATCTAATATCTTCCAAAAAAGAAGATTTTGACTTATTTAAATTGTGTTTTTTGCCAATATCAATCAAAGTGAATTCTTATTATATACTGTTTGAATTTACCTGCATTTATTTATTTCTTGAGGGTTTGAACATCAGCTTTCTGTAAAGAGGTTGCATAATTTCTTTCTAGCTACTCCGGCTTGTTAGTGTTAGTGTAACTGGCCACTCTAACTTCTCCCTAAGAGTTCATGTGAATGGTTGTTTGGCGCTGTGATGGATGTTTCCTTTTAATGAAAATGACCAGATATTGCATCAGTATAAATCTGAATACACATTAATATTTCACTTCTTTATTTGAGTGATGACTAATAACCTTTAAAGCTCTCAGCAGTTTTGTTCACTTCCTTCCCAAAAACACCTGCACAACGTATTTACTGTGTCCTGAACATACAAATGTGTTAAAAAGATTAAAATTCACCATCATTTCATCCAGGAGTTGTTTATTTGTAAGATTTTACCTTGTTGATAGTAAGATCTTAGCTTTACTGGACACTCTGCTTCTTGCAGGTGGATTTTGGCTTTTTTCATTTCCACTAAGTCTTAAACTGAACATTTCTGTTGCAGGTTCTGGAGCTCACTGCAGAGGACCAGGACACTGGAGAAAACGCCCAGCTGACCTTTAGTGTTGTGGCTGGAGACCAAGAGCAGAAGTTTTTTATGGTCAGCCACAAACAGGAGCAGCGTGGCGTCCTGAGGCTCAAGAAGCGTCTGGACTATGAACGGCACAGCGAGCAGAGGTTCAACCTCACACTGAAGGTAACGGAAGGTCCTGCCAGGATGAAGCCTGGTTTCCTGCTAACTATCTCTCAATTCTGAGTCTTTTAGTTTCATATGTGTGACGGTTGCAGTGGTTTAGTGAGATCTGAAGAAATCCTCTCGGTCAGTTGATGGATGCAGTTAAAATATCAAAAATGTAAATGTTAATCGAGATTTGTGGTTTTTAATAATTACAAAAAAGTTTTTGCGTTTAAGTTATCAGATGAAATATTAGTTTTACCCTGTGTAGTTGTCAGTCTTTGAAATGTACTTGAAAAAATAATTAAAATGAACTGACTTGGTGTCACGTCTCAGCAAACTGGACCCAAAAATACTCAGAGAGCCAAAGAATGACAAGAAGGTTGTCTTTATTGTGAAGCAACAGGCTGGGGTGAAGACTAAATGGTTCTGCTGTAAAAAAATAAATAAATAAATAAATAAACTTGCTGCGAGCAGGAGGGAGAAATCCAGAAGACACCGGAGACAGTCCGAAAGGGAAGAAAGCCAGTCCGGAATCAGAGAACCCAAAAACCATTAGACAATCCAGGGGTCGTACACCAAAGTTCCAGACAGAATAATATAAACAGCGTTTACCAGACAGGGAGCAGGCAGAGGCGGACATCCAGCTAATACAGGCAGGGGTCGTTGATCAGGTCAGGCCCGGTCAGGTCAGGTCAGACAGAAATTTCAGGCTTAAAACGTGCGAGGAAAAGAACCAAGGCGATCTGGCACCACAGAGTAGCCACAAGCTGGTAAAATACTGCAGGCCACAGGTGGAACTTATCATTGATCAGGTCAGTGGAGGAAGGTTGCATTCAGGGACCACAGGAACAACTGATTCCACAGGCAGAATGTGACACTTGGATTGTAAAGTGTCTCTAGTCCAGCTCAGACTTGTCACATGCTGACTGGTCCCGGGACCGTACCTGCTTTCTGTTTCAGGTGGAGGACCTGGACTTCTCAAGCCTTCTGCACTGTGTGGTGGAGGTGGACGACTATAACGATCATGCTCCAGTCTTCATTCCGCATTTTCTGTCTCTCACCCCCCTTCCTGAGGACATCAGTGTGGGAACCAGTGTGGCGCATTTGGTGGCCAGTGACTCGGATTCGGGTCAGAACCGCGACATCACCTACAGCCTTTTGGAGGAGTCTGATCCTGATGGTCTGTTTGTGATCGACCAGTCTGGTGTACTGTCAGTGGCCCGACCACTGGATCGAGAGAAAACGCAGCAACATCACCTGGTTGTCATAGCAACCGATCATGGGGTTCCACCTCTAACAGGCAGTGCTACAGTTCAGCTGCCTCTGTTGGATGTGAATGATAATGGACCGGAGTTTGAGGCAGCTTACTCCCCAATAGTCTTTGAGAATGTGGCAGGACCTCAGGTAGGTTGAACTTGGGTTTGAATACGTAGTTTCTAGTTTTTGGTAAAATTATCATGACCTATAATGACGTTTCAACTCCTTTCCTCCTCCCTCTTTTCATCAGGTAGTAAGGTTGAACCAAACATCAACCCTCCTCCGAGCTG
Organism: Pseudomugil tenellus; assembly: GCA_037177515.1. Classification (NCBI taxonomy): domain Eukaryota; kingdom Metazoa; phylum Chordata; class Actinopteri; order Atheriniformes; family Pseudomugilidae; genus Pseudomugil; species Pseudomugil tenellus. Next base: position 32,134,137 of record JBAMHX010000001.1, read on the forward strand.
TGGACCAGGACTCTCCAGAGAACGGGCCGCCCTTTCACTTCACCGTACCCCCCGAGTATCGACACAGCAACGATTTTTACCTTCAGGACAACCTCAATGGGACAGCAACGTTAACTGCTCTGAGGACATTTGACCGTGAGCGTCAGAAAGAGTTCCTCCTGCCTATTGTTATGAGTGACAGCGGTCTTCCGGCTAAAGCAGTGACCAGCACCCTGACTGTGACCATCGGGGACCAAAATGATCACGCGCACATGGCGGGGGAAAAGCAGATATTCATCAACAGCCACAGAGGTGATTAAACAGATCTGAGGAGTATTTTGACACATTTTAAATACCACACTGGAAGGTTTCCGCCTCGTGCTTCCAACCACTTAGTTCCTCATCATTACGTCTTTATTAAAACCCAAACATCATTTAACACAGGGTTACAAAGGCAGAGTACTGGTAATGTCAGAACACTGAAGCATCTTCACTCTGTTGCATGTGCGTGGCTGTATATATGCTGAGTCATAAAAAGCCAACGCAATTTTTCACAGGATAGGATACTTATATACAGTTATATATGTGATATTGGTGATGAACATGCCACTGTCTCAGAGACTTCAACAACCCATAGTATGACCTATTTCAGCCATAAACACAAGTGCTGTACAAACCAGACCACGCCTGGCTGAAGTAAGGTGACAGAAAATCATTTGCACAGATCAGAAAATACTGTTTTACTGACATAAAATAAGAATGCTGCAAAAAGGGTAAAAAAGAATGTTGTTTAATTTAATAAGACGCTTGTATGGATATGGAAGCAAGAGGCTGTTTACAGATTCACTGTTTATTGGAGATTTGGATTGCTTTGGAAAAGAAATTGATCCAGAGTCTGTTTGAGTCTTTTAATTGATCCATACCAATCCTGAGAGGTCAGAAGGTCAAAAAGGTGATGACCAGGGTGAGGAGTACTGTTCTGATGTGCTTTATTATGCATGCATAACAATCAATCAATCAATCAAACATTCAGTCAATCATTTTTTTTATTTCTATAAAACACATTGAGAGACCAAAGTGCTGAACAGTTCCAGTTAAAAGGGAATAACAGCAACATAAAACAAGAGTTAAACAGTGTGAGTGAAGATCACCTGGAATCAGTCTTCATCAGATTGGCGAAGAGTTGGGCTCTCAACCTGGATTTAAAACATCAATGGAAGGGGCAGATCTGATGGGTGTGGGGGAGATTGTTCTACAGTCTTGGGGCTACAACCGCAAAGGCATGGTCACCCTGAGTTAGAAGTTTGAGTGTGGTACCAGTACCAGCCTCAGGTCAGCTGACATGAGCGATGTGGGGGGGGAGTTGAAAGATCTGTGATGTGAGTAAGGGCCAGTCCATGCAGTGCTTTATCAACACGTTAGGGTTTTGGGTTAGTTGTGTTGGTTTCCTGTTTTATTTTGTAGTTCTTCCTGTTTTGCCCGTTGCTTTCTGTT
>JBAMHX010000001.1:32186997-32202060 GCA_037177515.1 Pseudomugil tenellus
TCCATCCATCCATCCATCCATCCATCCATCCATCCATCCATCCATCCATCCATCCATCCATCCATCAATCCATCCATTTTCTGCACCCTGGACAGTTTATCGCTAAGACCAGAACATTTAATCTTAAATCTCTTATAAGCAAGAAGAATCTTCTATTTCCATAAAGGCATTTCAAACTTGTGCTGACCATCTTCATCAAGGTTCAGGCAGTTCAGCAAGTGAGACTCTTGCTACATCATTTTTATTCATGGAGTTCATCCAGATTTCCACACAGAAAAGCACTGCTTCACTGTTTCTGAGCAAAAAACGGTGCTCAGATATTTTATTCATGAATGCACAGCAACCTTTTAAAATAAATTACCACAGAGTTCAAGTCATCCAATAAACAAAAACCCAACTGATTGACAGACTGCTTGTCTGTAAAAATGCACAGAGTTTTACAGATATTGATGTAGCGTGACATAATATAGGGCTGTTTTAGAGCTGCAGCCTAATTGCAAGGCAGTAGTTGGAATCTCAGCAGAAGGCGTTCTGTGCAGAAGAGGGACCCCCAACTCTGGTCCTCGATGCTTGATGCAGGTTTCAGATGCTTCCCTGATGCAAGACAGATTTGGAGCAATGGGACAGGCTTGGGCAGAACCTGACAACAAGGTTTTGTCCAATGTTAGAACTGCAGTATGGTGGCCCTCGAGGAGGTGACCTTGTGGAGAACTTTAATGTTATCCATATGCATGTGCAGTGTTCCTCCCATTCCCACAGTGCAAATATGTATGTTAGGTTGTTCTTTATGCTACCTCGGTGTCTGTGTGTGTGCTTAGCTGATTGGTTACTGTGATGGACTAGTAACACCAAAGAAATGTGGATCTGTAGATGGCTCAATAAAATAATGTCAGACAGCATCCAATCCTTACAGACAACGTATGGGATCATCAAAAATATCATTATTATCACCATGATTTTTTTTCATATTGACAAATATTTTCTGTGGGAAAAAAATCTGGTTTTTATGGAGCCGGTTCATGTGTGAAAATGGCTGCGAGTGTTTCCCAAATATGCCCATGTGGAAGCAAGCAGGCGAGTCGAATGTAATTATGTTCAATGAAAAGGTGACCTCTTGGGTTTTTTTGGAGTTTTTCCTTACAGCGAAGGAGGGTCTAAGGACAGGAAGTCCGGGATCTGTTTAGTTTAATATAGTCACTAATTGTGTGTATTGTAAGTTATGTCTATTGTTCTCTTATCACCTGCATGTGAAGCCCTCTGAGACAACTTGTTGTGATACTGGGCTATATAAATAAAATTGAATTGAATTGAATTGGTTGTTGGAGCAAATCAAATGAAGTGAAATGCATATTAAATGAAAAATACTTTTATTTATCTCAAAAGAAAGTTTAACCAATTTCACTCATCTAAAAGTTGAAAAAGGTTTTCCAGCTTTGACCAAATGATGATACAAGTTGTCTTCATCAAACCACAACCTTCTACTAATGTAAGACTGCTGGGTCTTTAGGGAAGCTGAGTTAGATCGACCAGATGCAGAAACTTTGGGCGCCCTGACACTTGTACGAACTCGAGGCACGTCAACTCGAGTCGTGCGCAAACTAGTCGTAAACTGGCATGAATAGTGCGTAAACCCGTCGTGAGTGCGTGCCATGTCGGGACGAGAATTTTGAAATGTTCAAAATTTTGGTCACAACAAAATGTCCCTACCGGGTCGTGAACTATGCCCCAACTGTACACATTGTGAAGTCGTCGGAACGATGCGGGAGGATGCGTGCCAGTGCGAGCCAGATATCGGCATCTTCTGTTCTGCAATGACTGCGTCTCTGGCATTCAGCATGTTCTTTTCCACTGACCTGGGGTTGGGGAGGCCCAAGTCAAAACAGCACCGTCCGAATTGCACAAACTCATCGTGCTTCCGCGAACTCGTCGTGAACTATGCGTGGACTAGACGTGAGCAGTCTGGGAGCCTCCCAGTTTGTGCCCCAAAATGCCACGACTTGCCCCGACAAAATCGTGGCCAAAAGTCATGAAAGTGTCAGCCTACCCTTAGGTTTAGCAAATGGTTGTGGTCACTGGATGTAACCTGGAGAATTTGACTATAAAATAAATTCTGAGAATGGAGAAAAAGTATTTTTCATTCATCAAGCAAATATAAGAAGTTTACTTCTTAGGAACTACTGATGGTGATTAAAGTGATCATTACTCATTTAAACGCCACAAACAAGCCAGAAAACAAGGAAAACCATTGAACATTTTTACCAACTGAAACACATTAATCACAGCAACATTTTTCCAATTGGACACTTAAATTAAGGCGGTAAGTAATTTCCCCTCTCCTGTTGCCAGGCACTGTATAGAGACAGCAGATATAACTGGTTTTTACACATCGTACACTGGAGTTACTGCCCCTCTGTGTTTCTGGCTGAGAGGCCATCATTACTGCTCCCATCTTCAGAGGTGAAGCTATTTTCTGTTCCAGTGCTGATCCGCCAGCAGCACTGGGGAGAACAGTTTCAGAACACAGTTCAAAGGTGCAGGCTCACAGCAGAGGAGTTACCCTTCCTTGGCTTCCTGTTTAATAAGGAAGGGAGACAAGAGCAGAGATGAACTCTCATCAGGAGTGATGTAGGCGCTGCTGGGCCAGCATAAAGCACGGCGAAGACTCCGGCTGGAGCAGAGAGAGTCCTTTCATTTCTCCTGATCTGGGGGGAATGTGTGCAGACCAGCAGGAAGCTCCACTGTCACTTGGATTAGATGAATAAATTGACTCACCTCCACATTTTATAGCTTGCTTTTTCTGCATTTTCGTCCTGTTTTTGTCTCTCTTTAGTACAAACATATACAATATGTCCTAAATCTGTACATAATAGTTATTTGAGTTAATTTCTCCTACCTGATATTTTCAAGTTGATTTGAAAAATAATCACTTTAAACAAAGGAGTTTGTCAATCTTAACATTTTGACTTTTTTAAGATGATTGTTTAGGTTGTTTATTTTATTAATGGAAATGCACATACAAACACATTTTTCTTTGAAAGCCTGTTGTTTTGTAGCTCAGCTCTGCTTACAACCCAAACCGACATTCAGACCTTATGTCCTTCCTTTACAACAAGAATCAGGCTAAATGACTCTCTTATGGCTCATATAAAATAAAAGAATCACATTGAACCTTCATTGCTCTGCAGAGACCCAAGACTGAGAAACCATTATTATTTTATTTTTATTTGCTTTCTGCTTTTTTGTTTTCGGCCTGGGGCATCAGAAGACACCTGCATTTTGCTTTATGGTACAATATTTTTGTTTTTCAACACATTGACTGTTTTGAACGTTCACTGCGGCTGATTCAGCAAAGTGACAAAGAAGATATTATCAGGAGAATTGAGGAAAAGAAAGAGAGGATGTCAGATATTTTTTTAAAAAGATAAACTTTTACTGGCTGAAGAGAGCTCAGAGAAGAGAAAAGACGCAATACTCATGCTGAAATTAGGGGGGGGCCAAAGCCAAATTTGCCGAAATTAAGTAGTGTAACGTTCCCGTGCCTTTCAGGGTTTTTGTGAACACATTGCCATGCTAACTGCTATGAAAAAGAGCTGTACAAATGAACAAAACAATGTTAGTAACTGGTCCCTCCTGTTGTGCTTCAGCGAAATAACTGAAATAAAAATGTCTGTCTCACATCACCAACCAGGTGAACAACACCTATGTTGCTATTAAGTTTTCAGCTAAATCGACCCTGAAGTGATCCCAACACATTATTTTATTTACTCCATTTGAGTAAAACAAGAATTCAAATACACTACATAAACTATTAGTAAGGAGAGGTGAGGTATGTGTCTCTTTACATTTCGGGGGTTTTCATGCTTCTCAGTTAGAAAGTAAGGCCCTTTTGTATGATAGTGTGTATGATACAAAGGTAACAGAGAAGGAATTATAATTCTATTTTACATGGAATTATAGGTCATTTGAAACGTGTAAAATTTACAAACTTAACACTCACCTTTCTGGACTCATATGATGGAATATTGATACCTGTTATCTGCATGTCTGTAGTTGTCGTTGAAAAAGCACACGCTGCAGCTGAGTGCCACTTCACACATCAGATGTAAACACACCAGCCATTTTGCAAAAGCACCCAGGCTGATTTCAGGAAGAACTCTCATAAATTCACAACCAGACAAAGAGACTGAGCAAAAGTAAAACAAGCTCAGCTCAGACTGTCTCTGACTGACTGGAGAGATCTCTGATAGGAAAAGATGCTGAATCAGCCATCAATATGAGAAAATAGCAAAAGTTCTGTAGTCTGTGAGACCTGAGCCAAAAAGCATAAAATTCTTTAGCTACCTTCAGTAATAGATTTTTTGGTAAAAAGCATATTTATGAAATCCAAAGTGTAAATTGCTGCAGACCTCATTACTATTTTGTGGCCTATGGACATAAATATATTTTAAATGGTATAGATGGTGTGTAACTGAATAACCCACACACATAACTGCCTCTCTTGGCTTTATGAAGAGATCATTCAATTGATTATAATGGTAATAATTTGTTCCCTGTATATGATAAATGGCGAGCATAGCTGGAAGTGTTTCGCTTGCTCTCATGCACATGCATGCAAATTCTACCAGCCATTGTCTCAGCTAATCAATTGGCATATTTACAAGACAAATTAAACTTGTTTAATTATAACACCATCCGGCAGGCAGATAGGAATCTTTGTTTAATCAAGAGGAACGTAAAATGTGTGTTTAATGCAGCTGTGTGTTTGCTCATGTTGCTGCGGCCACTATCAAAATGGAATCTATGGTGGATAGAGACTACAATGAGAAAAGGAATCTAGCAACGAGGAGTGCACACAAATACAGATTCACTCTGACATTATGTTGAATCTCCACAGAGCTGCGATGTAGTTGTACCCCCCAGCCTGGCACTACACTAGCTTTCAAATAGGGATTGCTGCTGGTTGTAGAGATCCAATATGCATTGACTGCAGGGCTAGCTGGCTGACACATCGTTTATACAAGAAGCTCTGTGCTCTAAACTTGATGCTTCGCCTGCTGATTTATACACAGAACGACTTCCCTTGGCTTAAATGTCTACGGGACTGATGTTTGTGTGCATGTATGTGTTAGTGTGTGTGCAATGGGGGGCATTGCAGTGTGATTTGTGATGCTGTTCCGGCTGTCCATATGCTCCCAGTTTGACTCCTGTGTATCCCGAGGACATCAGAGGAGAAGGACATTTTTTATATTTAAGAGCCTCCAACTCTGTGGGAGTTCAAAGTTGCCTTGTAGACAAAGCACACTTTTACACTCTCTTACTTTATATCTTTTCTCTCTCTCTCTGTGCATCTTGTCTTTCTGGGAGTAGGAGGTAATGAATTACGTATGAGTAGCCGAAAAGAAGCATGGCCATGTGGATGAGCCCTTTAAGAGCAAAGTCTTGTCCTAACCCTGCTGCTCCCAGATCATTTAAAAAGCATGTCAGCTTCTGTGAAGCTCACATTTGAATCTCCAGGCTACTTGACTCCCAGCTGGCCTTTCTAGTTAGCTTCTTTCCTTCTTTTCATAACTGTGTTCTTCATTTGCAAACCATAACAAAACAAAGCTGAGATGCTGTGTAAAATGTTAATAGTACCTAGAAAGTAATGATTTCCAACGCTCAGAGAATTTATTTTTCCTTTGTTACACTCTATTCAAAACTTGTACTATGTTATACTATTAGTAAAACCATTAGTACTAGTATTACAATTACTAGTATTTAATTTTGAATCTATTGGCAGCGATACCAGAAACTGTTAATGCCGTGTTTGCCTGCATTGAACATCTTGTCTTCCCATCAACCACCTGGAAACTTAGGAGACCAGTTGATGGGGACAAATGTCCCATTCTTGTGTGACATGGAATTCTAGCTTCCCCATTCAACCCTGTTGAATTCTACATTTTGTGATGCCACTCTAGTGGTACTAGACGGAAAATCCTCGAATTACCGCTCTTTAAACAGCGATATCTCTGGAATGGTTTAAAATTATTACTTACATTTTTTGGTGGAAAAGACCAGAGATTTTGTTATTCCAACTCTAGCTTGCTGATGGAAGAGCATAATCTGATTGGCCAAGTAAATGTCCTATCAGATCGTCTTGCTGTGTCACATGTTGTTACACGTCTAGTTGGACTGCCTTTTGGACTGCTTTGGTGTATCAAAGATCTAAATGGAACAAGATGTCCCACTCCTCACTATGTTGTGTCTTGGAAAGAACTACAAACACATTTTGGGTGGGAGAAATCAGTCACACACCATTTTTGGCAAAGTCAATAGAAACAGCCTGTAGGAGGCGTCAGCTGCAATAACACGAGTTGTTATTTTTGCAGTTTTCATACATATTTATTTATATATAATAGTTAGATCATTTATATTTCACCCCATTATTTCTAACACATTTGTAAACACTTTCAAAATGTCCAAAAAGTTGTTTATTATTATAAAAACATGTAAAATTGTTCTTGTTAATTTTTTTTATTTGTTGTTGGACACATTAGAGTTCAACACCTCGTAATAAATAAATAGTTTAGACTATTTTAAACGCAATAAACCCAATAATGTGGTATGTTATTAGATTGTCGGGGGCTTATTACATTATTAGTTGGAGAAAATTATTATTTTATTTTGCCTGGTTTTAAATTTTTTGGGATTTTAAAAATGTTGGAGTGCCAAATGAAATATTTACTGATTACAAAAATGATTATGTTTTAACTTGATCGTGCTTTCTTGCCTCATATCTGATAGCTGAGAGTTTTCCTCAGAAAAGAAACCCCTCAGATAGCTTTGAACTGTTTATTTCATCCCTCATAGCTGCAACCCTGAGAGTGAAACCATCCGTCTTTTCCCGTCACTCTGGCAGAATGAACTAATGCGTGGCTATTCGTTAGCAGACCGGATTCAGTGAAGGAGTAAACAGCTGATTATTGGTTGCTGGTGTTCTTATGATTGCATCGATCTGTCTGCTTAGCTGGAAATGCATGTATGCTTTTTGGAAAATCTGTGTGTATATAAGGACTTAAATGACTCATTTTCACAAACAATTATTAATAATTAGAGAAACGAAGCCTTACTAAAACATTATAATTTCTTTTTTTTTTTTTTTTGTCTAGATGTTGTTGCAAGCTGGTGCAATATTGTTAACAAAAGCCACGGAGGCATGAGTAATTCATTAAATATTTGACCAACTTTCTGTTAAATTGTTGGCATTCAGTCAGAACTCAGATACAAGTTTTAGTTTCTACTTGTATCTGTCTTGCACTGACACATTGGCTCCTTTTAATTAAGTAGAAAGTTAAGAAATCTTTTGATTATTTGTTTATGGCATCAAAAGGAACATTAGACTCCAACAACGCTGGGAATTTTTTAAAATAGGAGCTTTTTGTAATCTATTCAGTCCGAGTCTCAGATCAGAGCAGTCTGGATGTTAAATCACAGATTTTTTTTATCTGAATTTCCTCAAATATGAAGGATTTTAATAAACGTTTATTAATTACAGGAAGTGCTGATGAAGCCTTTCTATTGCTTTCATCGTTCAGCTGAAACCAGACATCATTCGTCCTGTTTAGAATTCACAGTTTACTTCAGAAGAGTAAAATAACTTTAAAATGTTTTTCCTTTAACCAAAATTATAATTCAGTTAGAGAAATAGGGCAAGATGTTTGCCACCAGTCCACATCTCTAAATCTCTGAGTTCTCTAAAGCTGAAACTACTAAGCAGATCCTGCCTAAGAGAACATTTCTCTCTTTCACTAGAAGCTCTTCCATGCAGAGGACGCGCCGCCCATCTGGGTATCGATCATCGTCAGCATCAGCTATTGTTTGAACATTTCAATGTGTTTGGCTGAACAATTATATCGAATCATAACTTTTTATATCATTTGGTCTTTAGTCAAACATTAAATGTAACATCTCACTCCTTTTAGCATTTGTTTCCACTCCGACAGCTGCTTCCAACATCCTGTAACATTCATATTTATTTTCTTTCTCTCTCCTTTGACTGTTAATTTGTCATCCATTTTTCTCACCATCATCCTGTCCATCATCTTCCATCAGCTTGACTTTGTGCCCACATGAGTTCTAACTCATGTCCATTGCCGCCTTTCTCTCCTTAAATGATTTCTGCTCTCCTCACTGTCTTCCTCTCTTTTCTTTTCAGCACAAACAGATGTTTGTTCCTCTTTTGTTGCGATTCTCTCAGCTTCGGGTGTATTCCTTTAAAATGTTTGAGATGCATGCTGAACTCCGGAGGAAGTGTCAAATCAGTCTTAAAAAGCCGGCTTGTTAACCTTTCCAGATGCTTACTTGCTCAAACTACCTGCTGGTTGTTGTCTGTGTGTGTTTGCATACACACAGCACCTCTAGACACACACAGTTTTGACAAACTAAACAAAAGAAACTACTTTTTTTTTATTTGTTTATTTTTTATTGTGGTTTTGTAGAAAGGCTACACTAACAGCTTGTCTGTAATACGGTTTCCTCCTCTTCCTCTCTCTCCTGTTGTTCGTGACGCTGGCTGTATGTAGAAGCGACTGATTAGCTTTTCTCTACAGTACCGTCTCTGTCCGTGGTTACTGTAAACCAGCTAGTTTGTGGTTCACAACAGTCAAACTGACCAGACAGGACTGTGTCTTTGTGTTATCAGTCTACCAGTGGTGCACGTAGTCCATATAACTTTTAATTTAATTTCAGAAAACAGTGCTGCCTGTTACCAAAAGCAGCACACACACCCAGATAAACATGCACCATCCCGCTGCATGAAGGCAGGCAACGAAGCGCTGTGTTGCTCACAGCGATCCCACTTTGCAGCGTGTACAACATGAAAACAAAAATAAAAATTATTTCTTGACAAAAAGAACTGAAATGTTTGTTTTTGACAAGAATATCTCCATCTATAAGAATTGTTATGACATCATCATTCAGTACTTTGTGTTTCCTGTTATGGCGTTAAACATTTCACGTTTTCCACGTTTCTATATTATTAAATGATAAGTTGTTTTCTTTTGTTTGACATTTCTACACTTCTCTTTATTTGGAATATTCTTTACAAGTTTATACAATAAACAAACAAAAACACACCTTCACACACATTCAAAAACGTTCTTTTCCATTGTACACATCGTTAGATTTACTTGGTAAAAAATTGGGATTCAAGGCAGCCGAATGTTGCAGACGGTTCAGCCCACAGGGTGGAAGTGAAAGTAGTAAATGATAAAGAGGGAAAATAAACGAATGTTCTCCAGTTGGACACTGATATAAAGGGTGTGTCTTAGATACTGGTGGAGTCAGAGAACAAAGATTTCACAAAGACGGAGAGCTTTCATTTACCTAACGAATGAATTAAATTAAAGCTAACTGCTTCATTCCTGTCGTTGGGGAGTTGGAGAAGTCTAAATCAGCTTGATGCTAACTGAGTAAAGAAAAAGAAAAGCTAAAAACAAACATCCATTTGCTGTGAATGAAAGAAACGGTGCTTAGATATTTTCTCCTTCCTTATTTCATCACTACTGATCTGAATGAGAGGCAGGGTAAGGACGAGTGTGTCAGTCATTACAAAGGTGCAACGCTCCCTTCAAAAGACCGAGATGAGCAGCACGTTGTTTATCATAACACCTTGTTTCATTCAACTCAAGGTGAAGATGCAAGAAAATAATGTCAAGAAATCAGCAGAAGAGCTGAACTCCAGCTGCAGCTGCTTTTTATAACTAAACTCAATTTCAAACACAAAAAACAGACAGTTTTTTACTCAGTCACAGTAAAAAGCCAAATGTCAGGAGAAAGCGTTAGTGAGTTATCTGAAAGCGGCTCAATGTAAAATGTCAGTTACTGTGGAAAAAGTTAATGAAAGTGAAGCAAGTGAGGAGGTAATGCAGGGAGACGGCAGATGAAAGAGCGCTGATAGACAGACTGGCAGCATAAGACGCAGCCAGAGGATGATGAAAACTCAAACACGGCAAGCAGAAGGGTGGGAATTTGACTTTTCTCTTAAACATGGACTGGTTAGCTTTATTCACATCAGAGTTTTGTTTCTCTGTTTTCTCTGTTAATTACAATTCTACACTAGACTGAAAGCTCAATTCTTCAAACTAGAAGTTAACAGGAAATAGCCAATGGGGAGAAGCAGCAAGCAAACGGTTAAAAGCAAACTGGATCCCTAATTCTGGCAGCGTCTGAGAGGAAGTATCGCTTCAGGGTGTCCGTGGGGAAAATTACAAACAATAAACTATTGGACATGAACTGTAACAGCATATTATTATTTTTAATTGAAAACAGCCAACAGAGACGTGCAGCAGCGTGACATTACACATAATTCCAAAACATAATTACAGCTTTTTTTGTACTGCAGAAAACATGATGTGCATGTTGAGCCCTGAAAAAGTAGAAATAACTCCAGAAACTCTTTGTGTTTTGTCCCAAACTTAACCCTCTGAGGCCTGAGCCATTAAAAATACTGTTTTTTAATGTCTTTATTTGCTCTTTTGACAATATGTAACAAAAGAATTAACCTTTTTTTTCATATTTAGCATTTATTGCCATGTAATATGTCAAAATTATATCTGAATAATGTTCTGCTTCCTGAAATCTATCAGAATGTCAGATTGTCTTCAAAAGACATGATGCAAAATCTAATCATTATATATCTTCCTTTAAGCTCTGTAGGGTTAAATTAGCTTTAATTTGATTGTTACAAATAAAGCAGAAAATGTGGTGTGTTTTCATACACATGTACTTACATACCAGTAAGTGTATGGCCACCAAAAAGCAATTAGATCTCCAGCCTGCTTAATGCTGTAAAAGTTCACAGCGTTTGGCAAACATGGAGATGCTTTGTGTTAATTGTTTGTGTCTACATGAACTTGTGAGGTTTTGCTGCCATGATGATGGATTGTCAGTGCTGGTTAGTAAACATGTATTCCCATAATTCCTTACATATGGCACAAAGCACTCAAGCTTTCTTCACCACTTCATTGACTTTTAATTTCCCATTTGAGTAGGTCAGAAAATAGAATGTGATAACTTTTGTCTGATGTCTGGCAACAGCCATGGAGAGAAACAATGCATCATAACAGCCACAGTACAGTAAGCCTCATTAGAGCTCACATGCAAAGGAAATATTTGTCTCTACTTGTTTCTTGTTCATGTGTCGGTGTGCTCCAGCAGTTTCAGGCTGTCTCTTGACTACCAGCACCGAATAATGGTTGTTACCTAACCTAAAAAGTGTCCAAATGGCAGCTCTCAAAGCAAAGAAAGTAACTCACCAGTCATTTCTCCCCTTTCTCTCCTTTCATCCAGAGCTAATAGACGGGACGCCCACCTTAAAAATCAACCATGGCTCTGGCACAGTGGTGCTACAGTTACCAGGCAACGTGAACGTGGCAGACAGACGGTGGCATCGGCTGGATGTCCGCAGCAACAGCAAGGTTGGACATTTAACATCAGCAACCTTTTATGTCTAAAGAGCTTACAAACCCTGTCACACTGTGTCATTTGCCCGCAGACGTTTTACAATTCCATCCCATCATACGATCTATCAGAATATTTTATCCTTTCTTTTTTCTTAATCTAAGAAAATCATTGGCTTGTGTTATGGAAACACCTGCGTATCTTTTGTGGTTGCAGGTGTTATTAATATCACCATTAAGTAGACCTCACTGATGCTGGTTTTGCATCTTCATACTGACTAAACGTCCATGAATGACTCTGTTTGACAGTTATGATGGGAAATGATCATTTGTGCACAACATGAACGTTTCTTATTAAAGACATGATGGTAAAAGATGCATGACAACAGAGGATGCAGTTAAAGGAAGAGTAGGAGATGTTTTCCAGAAGCTTATTTACTATATTGCTTATAATCCCCTCACAGCCCGGAGCTAATTAACATAAAAATAAAAAAATGTAGTAACCTGTAGAACAAACAGGACTGACAAAACAGCATCCAATCGCTTCTTGAGAAATATGTTAAATGCCATTTGTCCCTCCCCCCTGAAGCCTTTGGAACTACTTTGTGTGTTTTTGTGCTTTGGATGCTTCGGTGTGAAGAAAGAGGTTTGGACCTTTGAATTGTTTATTTTTAAACTGTAGCTAGTTAAACCCCTTTTCCAAGATCTCCTACCTGCCTTTAATAAAATGCAGATTGCTGCCCACTGAAAATGTTTCTGTCATGGTTTACATAAATATTCCGCTGCTATTTGAACTTTATACCAACACTGCATATGTTTCATGAGCTTCTAACTCATTGGAAAGGTACGCTGACATTCCTGAAGCTGTCATTATCTCGCAGCATCCCAGAGCGGATCAGCCGTTAGCTGGTTTGAAGATTCGGCAATGAAACACAAGAGCAGATTATGGGAAAGAAAGTGACAAAATAAGAGATGAGTCACCATTTTTTGTTATCAGACTTTTTTTTAGAAAGCAGCTGTAGTTTTTACCTTTGACATGTTTCCACTCTTTGGTCTTCATTAGTAATTAGTAACGTTCTTCGACGTTGGTCTTTATCAGCTGGTGGGAACTTGGTGGATTACCCCCATATGTCTCACATTTCCATCAATGTAAAACACTGATGTCAAAGCAGGACCAGTGTGATCCTCACCTGATAGAAGGCTACAAGACAACTAACCTAAAAATACCAGTCTGTTAGATTAGCAGGTCACACCTCCAAGAATCCTCCAGGGTCCCACCAGTGAATTGACTCGACAATAATGGTTGGATAATGTTTCTATAGAAAACAGAAATGAAAAAGGTAAATTTACTGCTCCTTCTAAAAAAAACATTGCCAATAAAAGTATAAAAACATATCTAAAACCAAAGTAGACATAAGCAACCTAATTATGCTAGCAACACACTGACTTTTACTGGTTGCAGAGAGTTCAGATGAGAGACAGGATGCAAGACAAATGCTGAGTTAGCCTATGCTGGAGGGTATATGAATGAAAAATCTGCCAAACTTCAGAAGTTGCTTTAAGCTCTCTGGAGCAGAGTGATGCAAAGAATCAGCAAATGTTGGTCTTTTAGCGTTTTGCAATGATAAAAAGTTTCAATCATGAATTAGATGATTTTCTGATTTGTCACAATTAATAACATAGTTAATCTAAATTCAGTGTTTGTGTACAAAATAACTGAAAATGTTATGGGAGGATTTCATGAAAAAGGAGATAAAGGAGTCAAATTTGGAGGTGATCCTCACACAGAAACAGAGACACCCCCCTAGTTTATTGTTAGTTACACCCCAAAACATGATCCAACTTATATGCTGTAATAAAGTGAAACATTTCTGACAAAGAAGAATAAAAACTTCTGCATCTATTTGTTAAAAAGTCAGCAGTTTGAATGAAAAATGTGGAAGCTATAAATTCCGCCATTTTTCCCGCATTGACACATAAGTATTAGCAGGAAGTTTTTTTAAACTGTCTCAATGGAGCACATGTGTACTGTACACATACAAAAGGAGTGCAGTACAGTTTTAATCTGATGCCCATGTAGAGATGTTGAAAAGTCACAGGGATGCCTCTCTGACCACCGCTAACCACACATATGCATTCAGAGACTGCTGTCGCTGTCCAGGTGGCTCGCCCTTGGACACAACAGGTGAAGCAGAACAGCATATTCTACCACCTGAGGCACTGCTGCCCATTCACATCACATAGAAATCTTGATATAGACTCTAAATTACCTCTTTTAACTCCTCATTTTTTCTTTTTCCCCTCAGGAGTCCAAATAGAGAAGATGAAAGTATTATAAAAGTGTCTGAACTGTACAGTACAAAGGGAGGTAATGGTGGTAAGAGTGAGAAAGATGATTGCAGTAGCCTTCCTTTGACAGTTTCTGTCTGGGATCATTTCAAGTGATTTAAATGAGAGTCAAATGAAGCTAATCTTCATTTGACCTGAAACAGCCTAAAGCTTTTCACCTCCAAGGAAAATGTCATACATAACCACTTTGTAAAAGCTATTTTTCATCTCTTAAATATCAACAAGACTGTTGGTGATCTATTTTTAGATGATTTGATATAACCCAGTCTGACAGCTTCAAGCTTCCAAGTCTCACTGAGAGTTTAGGACACCAGAAAGCAGCCGGACTGGCTCGTATTCACTCCTCTGTCTTCCCAAAATTCCTAATTCATCTCACAGACGTTCCACTTCAGTAAGAGCAGAGGACCCCGTCAGACTTTTGTCTACACTCTGCCACTCTAAAGGCACCGACAGCCCCAATAAAACCTAAAACTGAAAAATGACACTCAGGCCACACTTAGATAAGTAACTGCTTCATTTAGCTGCAGCGTACTCTGCACCATCAGGAAGCGTTTCGTACCTCTGATCCATCTCTGAAATACATGTACGGCACATACAATTTCAGCTTCTGTCCACAAACTACTGTTCAGATGGACGCTGTACAAACCACATCATTTCTGTTATGTCTTTTCTATTTGCCGTGTTTCTTTTAATAAAAGGATAAAGCGGTCTCGGGGTCACGCTCGCAGCAACACATGTATAAACACAGATTACGCTCAACATTACAGCAATATTTTGGATTGTGTGAATGCCAGAATGAATTTGGGATTTTGGTTATTGTGATGGGGATTATTCTGCATCACAGAGGTGTTATTCTACATCAAACATGAATCTATTCACATGTCCCGAATAATCAGCAGCTTATCCAACCAGGTTGGTTGGCAGTCTGAGATCAGGGGGGGGGGGCACAGGCAACGCTGCAGATTTCAGCCGTGTCTCCGGTGTGAATGTAAGGCATGAAGTCACTTTAGAAGAAGAGGTCTAAACACACTTATTCAGGGGAGACTTTGTCTCTTTTGAAGTGGTTTGTGTAAAATAAGAGGAACTACTCAAACATGAACATGATCCAAGTGAGAGGTGGATTGTGGGTATTTACATCAGACAGCTGTTTACACTTTAACTACCGCAACATGGCCAGATGTTCATTCAGAAGCAGACAGTTTCAATTCAATTTTATTTATATAGCCCAGTATCACAACAAGTTGTCTCAGAGGGCTTCACATGCAGGTAATAACAG
>JBAMHX010000001.1:32204455-32219334 GCA_037177515.1 Pseudomugil tenellus
CGTTTGTTGTTGATTAGCTCATCTAAAATCTACAGTAATATATCGGAGGTTCGTAGCATGCAGTCGTTTGTCCTCGTTTGTAGGATTGTGTGTGAAAAAGGACTGACGCAGTCTGAGGTGGAAGAAATGTGTAAATGTCCACAGTGTGGCTCCCACTCAAACTGCTGGGAACATCTTTCAGCTTTGGGAAAACATTGTGACCCCCCCTCTGAGTAGCTTTTAGCGCTAGTCCTACTAGTACTCACAAGTACTTCATTCAGTACAACCTTAAAAAAGCAGAATATGTAATTCAGCAGATAGATGCAGCTAAATGAGATAAGCTGCATCATAAGGTGTTATTTTCCATTAATTAGCATAATTTTGATTTATTTCCTTTAAAGAATCAATTGTAGTAATATTTTAAAACCTGAGGCTCCCCTTCAACTGGGAGACTTTCACACCAGTCTGTGTTAAACTGTTCAACTTCAGAGACCTCATCTAACCGCACGCATTTTGTTGTCCTTCAGTTAACCAGTCGGCCTTTGAAGCGCTAACGGTAATGTTGTTTTCCGACCTGATAGTTTAGAGCAAGAGCTGCGTCGTTTCGCAGATACTCATATTCATCCTGAATGTGATGGGTTGTAGGGCAAACTGGCAACTTTTTCAGGTCTGCTATGTGCCGTCTTTATTTAACGCCAACACATAAACTGAGATTTCCACAGTTTAGCAAATATCTAGTAATCACTATGGCCGCTCCAGGATAGTCCAGTAACTCAGTTTAATGGTGTGGCAGTTCCAAAACTAGTAGACGTGTGTGTTCAGTTTGGTTAGCTTTCACCCTGCACTGTGAAGAAAAAACATTTTTTACCTAAACGTCCAGTAACTTAGTTCACCTGATGCGGTTGGTGTGTGTTAGGACGCTGCTTTACATGGGGGATTGTATGGGTGTGTTTGAGTATGTTAGAATGTGTGTGTGAATAGGATGTGTACATGTGTTACACCCCTGAATTAGGGCGAGAGTGATTAATGCTGCTTTCCTCATGCAGTGTGTTTATTGCAATCCTTGTAACAGCAACCAGGAATGAACAACTACACATTTTTGTTCTTTTAACGTGGCAGCCATTACATGAATATCAGCTATGCTGTACATCTCAAATACACATGGCAAGCTAGTTTTATGTCTTTTAACAATATAAAACATTAGCCAGACTTCATCAAAATCACATAAAACAAGCTATGATATCTTTAAACACTGAAATAACCATACAAACGTATTTATAATTCACCATTACCTGAATTAGGCCGGAAGAAATCACGAGAGTGATTAATGCTGCTTTCCTCATGCAGTGTGTTTATTGCAATGAGGGAACAGCGCGATTTCCCCCTTGTGGTGGGTAACGCAATCGATCCCAGAGCAGAAGGATTTAAGGCGTGCCAGCTGCTCACTTCTGCATTGATTATTGAAGAAAATAACAAATTTCTTGAAAATAATGATGAAATCAATACTGTAAGACCTCTATTTAACTCCTGAGATTAAATTACCAAATGACTTTTACTTATTAGTAATATAAACTGTAATTATGAGCGAGTGGTATGGATATATTATCCTGTTACACATGCATAATTTTAATGTAAAGAAATCTGAGTTGCATTTCCATGTATGCAAAGTAGGGCTACGGATAAAGTGTGATTGAATGATTGAAATTGTCTGAACAACATTGTGCAGCTACATTTGGTCGCATGTAGGACGAAGTCTGGCTCATTGATTGGCAGGAATGAAAACGGCTCATTATCGTAAAGATATTTCTTGAATTAGTGAGACCTAATCCATACATGGCATAAATGAATATATTTTTACCTGTTTCCTCTTTACCTGTCGAGACATGATGACTTGTATATTGTACTAATTATTACCATGTATACAATGACAGGATCAGAGTAATACTGTATGTACTCATGAAGGAAATGTGAGTCATCTGCTGCTCTGTCTGTTGTTATGACATTAATACTCCACACAAAGCAACATAAATTACCCCCCTAAAAATAAAGATGTATACATGCTATACTTTCTGAGGCAACATTGAATCTGTACAACATGACCTTGTTTGTTTGTTTGCTTTTCTTCTTCTCTTCAGGAGGTACGTTTCACCCTGGATCGATGCTCGGGGGCAGCAGTGATGGAAATGGAGGGTTTAGGCAGCTGGTTGACCACTGAGGACCATTCTTCCTGTGAAGTGACAGGTGTCACACCCAACACTGACAGGTATGCTCTGACATCTAACATCTGAGAGAAAATCTCTACTTGCCATTGTGCCATGTTTAAAGTGACATATAGGCGATAGCAGATCTGAATTGTCTGTCTCATCATTTCACCCAGTTCAGACACAATAAGGACTCTATTGCCAAAAGACTAAAAAATATTAAATATGTTTGTGATTAAATGAGATTTGAGTGCTTAATAGCATCGACCTACATGTAGCGTTTATTCCATAGACTGTAAAGATAGATGGAGCCTCCTTGCAGGTTTCTGCGGAACAAAAGTAAAACTCGTTGAGCGGTTGTTTCTGTCGTCGTTGTGGCAGCGTCATAGATGCCGTCACTCTTGGAAAACACAAAAACAGGGGGGTTGTAAGCGTGGGAGTGGATGATCAACATCTATCAAACTCTGAGCTGCTTGTAGCTACAAGCTGACTGAGCTAAGTCAGGTTTAACGGGAGCTAACCGGCTATGTAGGTAGACAAAAGCCAAGGCGCACTGTTAGCACGGTTAGCACTGTTAGCTTACACGTTGCTTTCTTGATATTGGATACCTGTCAGTCAGCAGGACAAGCTCTTAATTATCCCAAATTTGATGATTAAGTAGCGTCTAAAAGGGGTATTTTGAGAACCCCCCCACAGTTGTCATGAAGATAAACTTACTTTATTAAACCTGAAATGTTTTCTTGTAGCAGGCTGCAAACATGTTTATTTCTGCTATGACGTTGGTCCTTTTAACATGGATGAGGGATGAACTGCATTTTTTCCCACTTCCGCATAGAATTAATCTTTTTTCCCAACATACATTGCTGCTTGGATTACTATAGATTGTTTAGAACAACATGGTTATATCATTTACTTGTTAGTATCTTGTCTATTGTTGGGATGAGGCAGAAAATATCACAAATGGTTTAATTAAATCATTTAAGGTTGATTTTTTGGGGGGGATTTTTAATTCTCCAAATTCCTGTTTGTATCCTTCTTGATAGCAAGATAGAAGCAGTTTTTGACAGCTGTACATAAGGCAAGGCAAGACTAATTTCATGTACTATTCTTTAGATGAAACATAAAAAGCATTGCAGATGGCAAAACTCAAAATAAAATCATATACGAATCAAACATTTTAATAGAATATAAGTTAGAAGTTACCATGCAGTTTTCATATGCAAAGCATTGTGCTAAAAGTCAGGTTGCAGAGGTTCACGTACACGTATCCTAATAAATGTTTCAGCTGTCTGGTAGAAACATCTGCCTCAAAATATGATCTCCTTTTATAACAAGTGGTACAATGGATGGCTCCTCTTATTTTTGTTGTACATCCTAATGCCGTCTGTAAAATACTTACTGTATGATATTGTTGTACAGCTGATGTACAGTTATATCTCCTGCTGATGCTGTAAACTGTTACTGTTTAGACTGTTAGAGGCTACATTTGCACACATTCATATGGCTGGTTCTGTAAAACGGTTATTTCTGATCTCACTGAGCTGTAGATAAAATAAAAGCGCGCAAGTACAATAATATGTCAACGTATTACAACTTATTGTCTTTTACTGTAATTTCTTACTTTAGTTTCTTAACATTTGAGAAAATATCTATTCAGAGAAAAATGTTGTTGTTGTTTTTTTGGTTTTTTTTGTTAAATGCAATATGTTGCTTTACATGCCACAATATGACCATGCAGAAAGAAATAAGACATTGTCCTGGATTGAATTCTTTAGAGCCCAGCAAACAAGCCAGACATGCTATGAAGAGCACTTACATATTACAATATAAGATATAATATATTTATTTTTATATTATAAAAATAGATAAATGAAACGTTGTAATCTCAGATGTAAGTCGCTTTGGAGAAAATGTAATGTAATATGAAACATGCTTTTCTTTGCTCTTGTACAGACGTGGCTTTATCTGACTATATGTGGTTCTGACTCGGCCCAGTCTTTCCTGAGTAAAACCAGTTGACCGTTCTGCCTCTGGACTTGTAACTGGCACAATGAAATAGGTTCACATCACCTCAGTTCTGGCTGAGCTACACTGGATATTGGTGGGATACAGGATTGACATAAAGATTTTCTTTGTGCTTAAAGCTCCTCATGGTTCAGCTCCACCATACATAACCAACATTATAACTGTAGGTGTGAGGCAATGATGACTTTATAGATATATTGACTCGTTCTCACCATGAATACATTTTAATTCGATTTAAAGACGTCCAACAGAACCTTTTTCTCAGTGATGTGACCCCTATCGATGGCAGATTCAGCAGCCATCTAACAACCTACCTCTGAGATCTCATCAGACAGTATTAGAGTCTTGCCAAGATGAGACAAAGAGAAACGGCCGGAACAGCACGTGTGGGTCCAGATTAAAACGTTATTTAGTCCGATCTTTCAGGCTCAAATGCTGCTGAGCCGCAATGCCTCCAGAAAGGAACATAATGGAAATCTTTTGCTTAATAAGTTGTGGAACTTGAAATTTAAAGGTCAGAAAGTTACGTAATGCATCTACTTTAGTTGTTTACTGCTATCCTACTGCCTCTGTCATGTAAGATTTTGCACCGTGTCTCTCATAAATCTGATTTTATTTGTTATGTTTGTCTTAAATGAGCGGCGCTTTGGGTAAGTTCGTGTTGTTTCAAACATTAAACAGTGTTTCAATACTGAAAATGTGACAACCAAACATGACAAGTGTACTTTGGGACGTGGTATTTCTGCATGCATGATGGTGTAACTGTGTGTTTTTAGACACCTGAACATGAGCCAAGTGCTCCAGCTCGGTGGTGTGAATGAGGACATCCCCTACATCTACCCTCAGCTCCAGCACAAACACTTCACCGGCTGCATCCGCAACCTCATCGTGGACAGCAAGGTACAAAACATTATTATAGAGTCACACACACACATATGCATGACCAAACCAGCATTTGAACATCAGGAAGCAAGTAAACTCAAACTCACACCTGCACTTCCGCTGATAAATGGATTAATAACACTTTTCGACATTTGCAATGCACTTGTATCATTTCAGAGATGTTTTTTACGCTTTTAACTGCAACCTCAAAGTGTTTTTTTTACCCACTACACACACATGCTCTGTGAGAGTGAAACGAAATATCAGCCTTTACCCTTCCTGTCACACTTTAACCCTCTGCTGGTGTGTTGGAGTTAAAAGTCAGCTCCACCATGAAAAATGCAGCCCAACTCCACCTGAACCCAAATCATTCTGTATGAGCTTCTGGGATAAACGCTACGGCCTTACTGAGCCAGATCGGCAACAAAGACAAAAGTGACTTCAAGAGACGGGTGGTTTTTGGATAATATAGCTGATATTTAGACAGAAATTTAGGGTTTTTGGATATTAAAAACTCATATGATTGAAAATTAAAAATGAAATGTCCAATTCGGGTCTCAAAAGACAAAATGTTTTGCCTTTTACTCTAATTATAAATGAAAAATTAACTAGAATGGAAAAATGTTCCTGAAAGGAAAATTCTGATAATGTAATCTGAGGGTTCAGTCAAATAAAATGAGTTGTTTTCACCTTAAATGTGTTTTCATTTCTTTCATAGTAATATTGTTGATTCGGAATTGATTCATGGTTAATTCATAACTGCCAGGTGGTTTGATGGCGACATTGTTGCTTTTTGTCTGCAGCAACCTGAACACTGCAGTGATGAATAAAGACTGTTTGAGTCCAAAACGTGTTGAACGCTTCAGCAGAAGATGTCTAATATAAAATGCAGAAACACTAACATGGTCGACGAAAGAAGATTTTCCTATTTAAAGCCAAGTTACAGATTTTTACTGAACCATTTATTGACACTATCGACTTGTATGTATTTTTATTGTAATTTGGATGAAACAGTTTCTCCATTTATAGAGATTTCTGTATCCTTGAGCTTTTCATGTGTCCACATCTGCATGAAAAGACCACAAATCAGACCAAAACTCAGCGAGACATGAAAGGATGTGATGCACAAAAGGGAGGAAGGGAGTTGCGTCAATCATTACATGTAACTCTGCAAGTTCACGTTTTCTAACAGTGCACACACACTCATGGTTACTCAGACAGTAAACCGCAATTTATAAAGATATTTAGTGAGGCAACGCAAAGCAGTTTGTTTCTACATCACATTTCATGTCCAAGACAACTCAAAGTCCTTGACATAAAATATTCAAATCCCTGCAGCAGGGTGCAACATTAAAATAGCAGAATTATAAAGAAAGGAATTAAATAAAAACAAAGAATAAAATAATCCAATTCTCAAAGTAGAGAATGAAAGAACAGGAGTGTAAAAAGATCAAATATCTGCGTGGAAAGAGTTGAACCAGGACAGATGCTGTAATTTTTTCCTTTTTTCTTAGTGAAAATTTGCTGGGGACACATTTGAATGCATCAGATGAATCGTCCTTTCAACATGATCTAACTTCTAAAATAAAATGAAACAGGACAGAAAATGTGACACCATTAATGATATAAGTTTGCGTTGCAGCATAACCAAAATAAACTCATTCATCTTTATGTGTGTGATGCCAGAACATCCTCTCATGGTGTTTTTATTCAGTCCAAACAAAGCCGTCACCTTTCGCTTGAGTCCAGTCAGATCTGTGTTTACAGAAGCCAATGGAGTCGTCGCTTCAGTCCAATCCTCGACCCTGAGCTGCACTAAGTCACAGTGGAGAGAATAAGATCTATTTTCTATAAGAAGATAAGAAGCCTTAGCATGTTGGGGGCAGGACAGAGGGGAGGGGTCAACACACAAGTACCATGTAGTCAACACGCTGTGAGACAAAAGCAATGATAACAGTAATGTCATACATGTATGTGTACTACTAAAATAACAAAGAATAAATAATGATTTCATTCATTAATAAGTTGCTGTTGT
Organism: Pseudomugil tenellus; assembly: GCA_037177515.1. NCBI lineage: Eukaryota > Metazoa > Chordata > Actinopteri > Atheriniformes > Pseudomugilidae > Pseudomugil > Pseudomugil tenellus. Next base: position 32,211,578 of record JBAMHX010000001.1, read on the forward strand.
GCAGGTGTGATGTGGGTCATGGGTTCGGTTCCCGCTCCGTCTGAAGTCTGCATGTTGAAGTGTCCTTGAGCAACGCACTGAACCCCCAGATGCTCCTGGTGGTGCCTGTGTGTATGGCAGCTGCCGCCATCGGTGTGTGAATGTGTGTGTGAATGTGTGGATTGCAGGATCTGTAAATCTGTGAATCAATTCTGAAACGTAAGTTTTCATTTATAAAGATCAAGAAATGTTTTTTTTGAGTATTTAGTTTATTTTGTGAGCAGTTTGGTTACAAGAAAGCAAAGAGAAAAATGGAGGGAAGTACGTAAATCTTTATTAATATAACACCTCTCAAGATAAAAGTCACAATAAACATAAAACATGGAATATAAAAACAACTAAATAAAAACCCATGAAACTAAATAAAAGCAAGTTGTAAAGAAATGTGTTTTTAGCTACTTTTTAAATCAAACCACTGAGTCTCAGGCTGAGAGGAAAGGAAGGAAGGAATGGCGTTCCAAAGGGATGGAGCCACCATCGCAAAGGCCGTGTCACCGTTGGTTTTCACCGTTGGTTTCACTTCCAGAAGACCCTAAACACGTGATCTTAGTGAGCGACTGGGGGCTGAAGGAGCTCCCTGATGTATGCCGGCGCTTTATGATGGAGGGCCTGATGTGTTAAATTAAACAGTATTCTGTAAAAAACAGGTGCCCAGTGCATTGTGGGATGTCATCTCTCAGTCTGATCTGGTAGCAGCATAATAAAAGGGATGTAATTAAATGTAGACAGGGTGTCTTCTTCCTGATTGGTTCCACTGAGAGGCTCTGATTTCTGAGGTTTTAGTCACCAAATAAATTAATTAGTTGACTTTTATTTACGTCCAAACATGAATAAATCCAACACATACCAAACATTTATCGCTTGTTGAAATGTTTCCATAGAATCTACAGTAGAGTATTTTTTAGATGTTGCATCTCCTCCTCTTTTATCCGATGCTGGGAACACATGAAACACATGTGGAGCATGTCTCCTCCAGGCTTTGTCCGTCTCATGTCCATAAAGGAATCAGCTTTTAATTACTGTATTTAAATATCACAATGCAGCAGATGATAAAAATCCAACTTTAATTCCCATAAAATAGAGCTGATAATCTATTTAAACCACTTCAGGTTAACCCAACACATGATGCTCCAAACATGGACATTCTCATGTGATTTAGCAAAACGTCTCATTGAGCTTCAGGAAGCGATGCTGATTTGGCTTCGCACCTTATTTCACACAGAGCGTGTCCACTTTTTTCCTTTGTTTTATTGTTGCCTTGGTGATGAGTTGCATTGTGTCCATCACGGATGTCAGCGAACAGCGAGCACGTGAGCGTTTAGTACGCTGGAGCGTCTGAGTTCACTGATAAGGACGAGCAGGCAGCCGAACGAAAAAGTCAATGTGAGCCTGTTATCACGAGCCTGCTCCTGTTCAGCCTGTCAGTCACTTCTAGGTTGCTTCTTCCATTTAATGAGGCCAATATGAGGACAGACAGGTTCATTACATCTGTCTCTCCTGTTACACACACACACACACAGCTGTAACCTGTTGACTTTTCCTGCCAGATCTGATGATTTGCTGTTTACTGATATAGAAATCTGGATACTTTTCAACTTGTTTGGAAGTTGTTTGTACCAACAGGATGGGTTTGTTTAGTGTGGCTTTTATATCTGAGCCGGCTGCGTCGGCCTTTCCAAAGCTGCGCTGTGGTCTTACAGGATTTATGTTTGTTATCCTGCTGTGCTGAAGTGTCGGAGTTGGTGTGATTTACCTTAGCCAGAGATGTAACGAGAGGCTGCACAAACGCTGTGTACTAATGAGAGAAATGTGCCTGATGCGTGTGGGCGGACATGAGCATAATAAATCTCCAAAAACGCAAGCAGCAGTAGGCGTACTGATGATTAATAATGATGGACATGTTCCGGCATTGTGTGAGTTTTCCTCTTTCATTTTTTTAATATAACTTTTATCTAAATGTGTTTCTGTTTCACGTTCATTGCCATGGCAACATCTTGTGTTTCTATTGGGATGTGAGTGCGTGTGAAGTGGTAACGGTACCTGTTTTCAGGCCATGCAGGATGGCCGCACGGTGTCGGCTCCATCAGGCCTTTTGGTTTCAGCAGAGGAGGCAGACCATGTCTGGATGTCTCCATGGAGAGGAAAACGCACAAAACTGTTTTTGTATTTTCTGGATTATATAATAACATTTCTATTCTTCAGTTTGGTCATATCCCGCTGGCTGTCATCCTCTATTGTTTTTAAGTCTGTTCTTCATTATTCTGCTCGTCTTTCCCCGTTTTAACTCAGACATACGTTTCTCCACGTTTTCCTCTGATTTTGACACATCCATCACTCCGTCTTTAGCGAGGAGGTGTGGACTCACAGCTCACAGCTGCACTAATGGCTTTTAGAGAGCCGGCAGCTTTTTGTTTGACTTGCAAAACGTCTGTCTTGTAACAGAAGTTATACAACACGGTACCATGGTGAAACGCAGTTATATGGGCTGTATGTAAGACTGAAGTTCAGATGAACTTATTTTGTAATAGCAGGATCCTCAGTCCTGGTCCTGGAGGCTGGTGTCTCTGCTACAGCACACCTGACTCCAATCATTGAGAAATTTACAGACTTGATGTTGAGCTCTGCACTGATTTACTTCATTCATTTCATGCTGAACTGGACAGTATTTTAATCATTCTCATCCCACGTTTGTCAGTTTTGCTGCTGTGAACTTTAAGTCCTGCTATGAAGTTAAGTCTTTTCAAAACGAGGACCAGGACACGGACTGGGAGGACTGGGTTGCCCTGCAACAGCAGCCTCTGTGGGGGAAGAAACATGGTGATTTGGTATTTGAAGACAGTAGTTGAGACTTTTTAAGATAAAGTCTTCAGCTAAAGGATATTCATTGTCCTCATTGCTGCTGCTTTTAATTTCAGAATACAGTTTGAAAAGTGTGTTTCTTCCAGACTGAGATCAGATTTTCTGAGGACACAGCTCATATGAGGTGTTCTTCTTATTCATCTGTCGTCCCAAAGCTGACTTAAAGTGCCAAAATTTGCTCTTTTTATTCATTTAAAGTGGATTTTGGTTCTTGTTTCAGAAATGTTTGGTGAAGTTCACTCCTTACATAAGAGCCAGTGGAGTCTGGTTCTTCTCTGTTTCTGGGCCGTGACAGGTTTACGCCCAGAACCTGAAATCAATCCCGGCAGAAAGCAGACAGCCGACACTCTTCAGACCTGAAGCCGAGGTTTGCAAAATGCGCAGAGGCAGGTGGACTTCTGCTACCAAGACTGCTTTAAAACCACTGCACACACATGGAGATATGAGCCAAAAGAATAAGAATTTTACAGCATTTTGGTTGGAGATCAGAGTGCAGAGTACCTGTCCAGCTGCTGTCCAGCTGCTGTACTGGTGCTGTACTGGTGCTGTACTGGTGCTGTACTGGTGCTGTACTGGTACTGTAGCACCAGCTCAACACAACACAGATGATTCTCCACATATTAATGTTTTATATGAGTCTTTTATAAGAAACATAGGATTAAGTATTTAAAACTTCTTGCTGCTTTAACTTCAGATGAATTATCAGAGTTAAGTTTCATCATTGTCAGAAGAAAGAGTTCATGATGGAAAGCGAGATCAGAGAATGGGAACCAAGGATGACCTTAAGCTCATGTCCTTCCGGGTTTCTTCATATTACAAGAAAAATGTGTTGTCAATGGCTGAACTAAGCATGAGATATAACATCTCCTACTATGTAAGATGCGTCTTCAGAGTGAGAAGAAAAAAAAAGATTATTTTATGCTGAAAAATTATCTGCAATATCATTACAATCTGAAGTTACGCAAATGAAACATCAAACACACACTGTAATATTTCCTGGTTTAATACATGGAAGCATCATGTTAGTGACACGGCAGTAGAGCCATGTTGGCTGATGGGAGATCCTGAATCAGGCTGTTAGAAACGGTCAGGTGAAAAAAAGAAGCAGGTGTTGCTGATTTTCCTTCTCTCTCCATCACATCACTCTGAACAAATCAATCCACTCGCTGTTCAATCAAAGCTCTCGTGTCTGTCCGTTGCATATAAACTGGTTGTGTATGCAACAGTATGTCCATACAGTGCTGACTTCTTCATGCTAAAACAAAATAAATACAATAAAAACAAAATGCAAATCAATTTTGGCCAAATGAAAAATAAATTAAATCTAGTTCGACATTCAGTAAAATAATTCAGTTAAATAATAAATAGATGCAAATGAATAATATGTGTAAAATAGATAATATTAAATACAAAATTAAACAATCACTAAATGAAGTAAATGTACTATAATAAAAGAATCTTTTATTGTAATGTCCAACAATGTGCATCCAGCTGTAGTATGACATCATTATTGTAACTTCAGTGTACCGAGCTTAAATCGGGTCATCTAAACTCGCTCCACTATCTCCAGTGCTGTCATTTAAATCCCATTAACACTAAACGAATGCACATATTCTTCATCTTATTGATCTCAACTCAATTACTTAAACCCAGTTTTGTCACTGAGTGAAGATTTAGTTTCTGTGATGAAGGCAGAAGTTTTCACAGCTCAGTGACATGGTAGACTATTACCGTATGTCTGCTAAATACTCTCCATGTGTCACGTATCCGCCTGCGTAAAAACGCTGAACTGAAGCCTAATGAGAAGCGTTCAACGGTCTGACTCTGCAGTTCACTGCAACGTAGTTCTCAGTCTTTCAAGCTTTCATTTTGTCTCTTCTTCACTTGCTTTGACGAGTCTGACTCTCCTTCTGACTCCTGTGTCTTCTTCAATCCACTTTTCTTTACCGTGTTGTCTCCTTATTCTAAGCTCCTCATTCAACGACAGCAATTGCTGAAATCTCAACCTGATTCACCCACGTACCCCTTTTTTCTCTCAATTTAATGTACTGCACACCTCCTGCACTTTTATTCCTTCTTCTCCTGTCTGTTCATGTTTTCTTTGTTCCTTTTAATTTACCTCTGCGTCCCGGTTTCTCCATACTTCACTTTTTTCTTTGCTCTCAATTTCTCTGCATTTACTACGTCTCCGTCTTCTCACCTCTATCTCCTCCATTCAGCTGTATGATTTGGGCTCCCCAGCTGACTCGCAGTCCAGCTCTCCGGGCTGCCTGACCACAGATAGCAGCTGTGTCAACATGGGCTATCCATCCTGTGGCCACCGTGGTCGTTGTCACGGCGAGTGGGGCTCCTTCAGCTGCCAGTGTGTGCCTGGATACACAGGACAGCAGTGTGAAGAAGGTAAGCCGATCCTATTTTATTTGATTTTTTTTGGTGTTTTATTTTTTTATATATTTTTTTTATTTTACTTTTTGTTTATTTATTTATTTATTGTTTGTTTGTTTTTTGTTTGTTTGTGTATTATTATTTGTCTTATTTTATCTTTATCTTCTCATAACAAAAAGTAAAATAAATTACTGGTGTATATACTAAAGACTGAGTCTGCAACATTTTTTTCATGTTTTCATGTGTTCCATGAAAACATGGAGTAGTTTTTTCATGAGTATTTGAAGAAAATGACTTAATTAAAATTTAAATTAGGGTGATATAATAAGATCTTAACTGTTTAATTAAACATATTAATAGCATATATTCTGTAATGTGACATATGCTAGGAACTTCAGCTTACAGGTAAATACGGCAAGGTAAACCCATCGGTACACCATGATTTACACAAGGTGATTCAAAGTGCTTTACAGAACATTAAAACGTTAAAATAGAAGTGTTATTTCAAATTAAAATAAAAAGAAGTGAAAAGAAAATGATCATTTAAAATGATTAAAATCATGTAGATACAAAGAGATAACAATTAAAAATGATTTAAAATTATTAAAATCTTGATTGATTTCAGATTACAAAAACATAAAAACTTAAGGTAAAAAAAATATTGAAATGCAGCTGAGAACAGTTTAAATAAACTGAGTGTTTCAGCTGATCTGAGGCTTTCTGGGAGTTTGTTCCAGACATGTGGAGCATAGAAGCTGAATGCAGCTTCTCCTTGTCTGGTTCTGACTCTGGGAACTGATAAAAGACCAGATCCAGATGACCTGGGGGGTCTGCTGGGTTCATACATATAAGAGGTCTCTTATATATTTTGGACCTAAACTATTAAGAGCTTTATAAACCAGTAACTGAACTTTAAAGTCTGTCTTCTGACTGACAGGCAGGCAGTGTAAAGACCTCAGAACTGGACTGATGTGGTCCACTTTCTTGGTCTTTGTGAAGTTTCTGGATTAGCTGCAGGTGTCTGATTGGTTTGTTAAGAAGACCCGTAAAGACACTGTTACAGTAATCAAGCCAACTAAAGATGAAAACATGGAGTAGTTTTTCCAGGTCCTGCTGGGACATCAGATCTTTTATCCTTGATATATTCTTCAAAATTTAGGTCTGAGTCCATCACTACACCCAGATTTCTGGCCTGACTGGTGGTTTTTAGGTATTTTTAGGTGAAGTTCTGTGACGACCTCTAATCGTTTCTCTTTGTCTCCAAAAACAATCACCTCAGTTTTGTTTTTGTTTAGCTGAAGGAAGTTTAGACACATCCAGTCATTAATGTCCGCGATACATTTACTAAGATCCTGTACAGGACCTCGGTCTCCTGGTGACATTGTAATGTAAATCTGTGTGTCATCTGCGTAACTATGGTAACTAATGTTGTTCTTTATGACGTGTCCCAGTGGGAGCATGTAGATGTTAAACAGAAGAGGTCCCAGGAGGGAACCTTGGGGAACTCCACATGTAACTCTTGTTTGCTCAGATCTGTAGTTACCTATTGACAAAAAGTATTTCCTGTTTTCTAAGTATGTTTTGAACCAATTTAGAACAGAACTAGAATATTGATTCAGACTGTAATAGATGAAGATGAGGCACATTACCGGGTTAGCTCCCAAGATGCAGCGCAGGCAGAACCGGGTTTTTGTTTTGGTCTCAAGAGGCACACTCGCATTTAGGTGAATTGATCAAATTTGAAGCTAGCTTCTCGTTGCTTTTCCTTCAGAAATGTTTTAATTCTATATGTCGTAGATTCAACAAGGTGTTGAAAACATTTTTCAAAGATTTTGCTCCATATTGACCTGAAGCGTCACACAGGTGCTGCACATTCATGAGAATCTCCCATTCCACCCCATCCATGATGAAAATCTCTTGTTCCACCTCATCCATGATGCAAATTTGTTTGTCAAATTTAACCCCCAAAACTTGATTGAAATTCTTCAAATTGTTAATGAATCATTTCCAAGTTTCCAGATTTATGAATTGTTCCTCATCTCTCATTTATTTTCTTGTAAAAAATCAGTTCGCCTGTAAATATGTAATAAAGTGATTTCAGAAAGAAGCTCTTTACTTGACTTTTTATGTTTAAAACCTCACAAATAAGTAAGAGTGTATCTCAGTGTTCAGGGATTTAAAGTAGTATTCGATCCCACGGGCACAATCTATGAACAAACTCATCTTTAGTCATAAACAATGTAAAGGACAGAGAGTTTGTGTGGACTACATGCAGTTTCGGATGCTACTGATCACACCCTCCTCTTTAATTCTCTAGTTTAATAGTGAAGAATCCAATCTGCTTTCGGGATGTTTCTGTATGCAGATGTTGCGTGTCTGGTTTGTAACATGCATATACAGGTCAGCTGTCTTTCCCTTTAAGGGCTTTTGATCATAGCTGCGTGATGTGTTTGCTGCTCAGAGAGCAGCATGTA
>JBAMHX010000001.1:32298913-32313686 GCA_037177515.1 Pseudomugil tenellus
ACCTGCATGTGAAGCCCTCTGAGACAACTTGTTGTGATACTGGGCTATATAAATAAAATTGAATTGAATTGAAAATTGAATTGTGAGCATCCAGGTGTGATGGTTGGGATAAAATACATTTTCCCGTCTTTTGAATCACGGTAGGTTTAAAACTTTTTATTTACGTTATTTATGTTACTGTTAAGCTTCATGTTGGTTATGTACACTGCTATAAACTGGTTCCACACCTGGTACGTTGGGAGTCGCAACATTCTGCAGGTCAGATTTTGGTCAGTAAGTTAGTTGGTTTGGGGAGGTCCGGATGTGTCTGGATCAAACGTTGGTCTCAAACCACTTCGGATGAATCAGATACAGGAAGTGGATTGAAACACAAATTACATTTATTGTGGCTACATCGGAAGAGCTCGGAAAGGTTTTGATGAAAATAGGATCCATCCAGAAGCACTGGGATGGTCCTGGATTGTCTTTACTAATTGATGATGCAGCGCTACCTCCGGTGAGGATGGAAGATATTATTTAAAAGTTCCAGTTGGTTTGACCAGCGCGGTGTGAAACTAAACGCGGTTTGGAAGAATGTCGCACCACCAAACTTAACTCAATTTATACTCAATACAGAAGATGGAGACACAGTCAGACGGACAGTTTTGTCCACCTGTCGTCCATTACGACAAATGTTGTCCATTTACTTGGAGCTTAGTAATCTGTCACCTAATGCAGCACAAATAGCGGGGGCAGCGTTGAGTTGTAAAGCAGACACACAACCAGCAAAAGGAACCCCTAGAGATGAAGAGGAGGAGGAAGAAGATGGTGCAGAAACCGGCAAATAAAAAGCATCCGAAGACGACGCAGAAGAAGTTGGCTTACTTGGTGTTTTTATTTTACTACTTTAATGAATAATGAAGAATTTGTGTTTGGTTGTACACAACTTTATGGCAGCGCGTTACTGCTAACAACAAAATGCTGAACTCAGCACTGCCCCCTAGTGGATGAACTGACTTAACAAACGCAAAAGACACATGAAAGTATGAGGGCGGCGCCGCATGACATGTTTAGAACAGACGTCCCTATTTAGGGACATAGGAGCGTAAATGAGCCTGTAGACAAATCAAACCATTAAAATCACAACAAAAGTGGCTTAAAAAAAAATTAGGTTAATTTTCGTTAAAATAAGACAAAATTTCTTGTTCTGTTGGCAGATAATTTATCTTATTTGAAGGAACATTAACCCATCAAGAATTCCTAAAACAAGTAAAAAAAGCTTTAAAATCCTACTAATCCTACTTAGATTTCAGTTTTTGCAGTGATCCCATTTTCCTCTCTGTGATCTGCATCAAAACCCAGATAATCTTTTCTGTTTACTCACATATATTCCTACACTGTGGTCATGAATTTATGTCTTTCTTTTGGTTTCTTTTTAGGCGTCCTGCTGCTTTATGACTCCTCTTTTCCTTCTTCTTTGTCCTTCCTGGTTCTGCTGTTTTCTTCCTCTCCACTGTCCCTCGTATAGCCCAGCATTGGTATCGAACTAAATAGGAAATTTGATGCAACTGGTTTCTTTAGCATTTTTTTATTTAATACTTTATAAGAAGAAAACTATTATGAACTTATAAAAGTGGCTCATAGAATTACTTTGTTTTAATTGAATTGCAATGGACTGCATCGTTAAAAGTGACATTTCTTTGTTGTGAGGTTGTGTTTTACAAATAAAGCTGAATTGAATGAAACTGAGGGACAACATGAAATTAATACGCAAGAGTTTTCTGGGGACGCAAACTAGATGCATGTGTTAAGCTTGTTAAATACTCCGCTGGAAGCGAGACCCGTGCATGTGCCATGATGTTAGAGCAGCAGCATTGCGGTCAGTCGGTGCTGAAGGTGGCGTTTAGGGAAGGTAGTTTAACAAAACCGAACCTCTGCACACACAAAGACACACACTGATGTCCCTCCACATACGTTCACCAAACGTACCCGTATGCAGAAGGAATGTGTTCGCATTTCATTTCCACATCGCTTTGGTAAAAACAGAAGAGACTAATCGAGCTACAGCTTCATATTTTACACAACTCTGTCTGCTGTACATGAACACATCACCGCTGAGCAGCTGATGGTATCTTTACAGGACGATGATGGTTCATTTATCAAATCTTAAATAGTTAATAAGCAAAGAGTCCATTTGTTCTCTCTTCCACATCTTGTGAGCGTATAAAGAGCAGACATCCTCTAAACCTCTAAGACGAGGCTTAAAAATCTCCTTTGATTAAATTTCATTTCATTTGTCAGGTCTTCAGCGAGTTATAGTGAAGTAGTTCTGGAAAATTTCATTCATCAAACAAGCAAATGGCACCAGCAACGCCACATTGCAGATAATTTGCCCCTTTCAGAAACCCTTTACCCATTTAGTTGATTTGCTCGCTAACAAAGACTCAAACTTCTTCGCAGTAGTTGCATAAAAAAGGTTTTCTAGGAAAAGTCTGGAACAATTGCTTTGCACCCAGACGTCTGGTGCGGGATAACAATTACTGATATCTACTGGTAAAGATGAACATAGCAGGTTGTGGCTGTCAATCACTCAACACCCCCCTCCTACTCTGCGACTCTTTTAAAGGGACATTTCTACACAAAACAGCAGCTTCCTCGGCTTAAATTCCTTCATTAAGATTATAAAAGTTAACTTAATTTCAGCAAACTGATTAAAACGTGTTTTTAGCTCAACAACCAGCTGAAAACAGCGTCCTCTGTTAAAGCACTTCCAGATATGTTTTTCTGCTTGAAATGAAACTTTTATTCCTCCTGCAAAGACTAAAGATGATACCACACCTTCTCAGACATAAGTGCTTCTGAGTGGTGATGATGACTAACGGTGAGATGCGCGGCGTGATTAGGAGTGCTCTTACAGGACACACATGCACGGCCAGACATTTTCTACTCAACTCCCACTTCTGATTGAGAGGCACGCAATTCAATCAAAGCCATCAGTCTGTTCATCCCAGTCTCGCTCAATGACTTTTAGATCAGTCAGTTACACACAGACACACACACACAAACAGGAAACGAGCACCTTCCTCATTCATGGATGGGACCAAATGTTTCTCATTTAGACCATTTAAAGTCCGACAGGCAGACGAGGGAAGCAGACGGACGGGAAGCAGAAGATGCGTAGAAGTGATCCCTGCTGAAGGATTGAGTAGCGGCGCACATTTCCAGAGAATAAACCTTTTCATTTGTTTTAATCACACAGACACATTCGCCAAACAAGACCAAACCGCATTAACTGTGGGTTACAAATCCACTGGAGATTGTGAGTTAGTAACTTAACCTTTTTACTGGACAGGATGAAGGAAGTGAGACTGCCTCTGCCATAAAAACGTCACAATGGTTACAGGACCAACAGGGCTGCAACGATTAGTCGACATAATCCACAATGTCGACTAATCACGTTTGTCGACGCTAATTTCTATAGTCGACGCATCGTATGTTTGGACATTTACCCCAATTTTCTTATGACCAGTGTTACTTCTGCGGACACTAGGTGGCGGTAATGCACTTTCTGTTAGTTGCCGACTGCCATTAAACTCCAAAGAAGAACAAGTAGAAGATGCATTCGATGAGAAAGGAGACACAAAGATGGCGGAAAGTCAGACTGAAGCGGAGAAAAGAATAAGATCAAAACATTCAAAGCTGTTTGACTAATTGACTAGTTGACAAAATAATCGCTAACTAATCGACTAGTCGACAAAATAATTGCTGACTAATCGACTAGTTGACAAAATAATCGCTGACTAATCTACTAGTTGACAAAATAATCGCTGACTAATCGACTACCAAAACCATCATTAGTTGAAGCGCTAATGACCAAGCACTTAAAACCAGCCCACTTTACGGCTTTTTAATCATCTTCACTCTGAGGAGGGTGAAAGGGCCAGAATCTGCTTTAATGCTTTTACAGGTTTTACAAGATATTCACACGTGTTGCAACAGGGATTTTTTACACACACATCACGTCAGCACGAGCATTTTAGTGTTTTACTGTCAGTTTCTATAGATGCGGGATGTAAAAAACTGGTAACTAAATGTTAGTTAAGCTAGTCACACTGAGTACATTCAGGAATCCTGAAGGTCATTTTAATATCTTTTTAAGACTTTTTAAAGACCTTACAGAAAACTTTACGACTTCAAGCTATAATCAGCAGCAATTTTAATTTACTTTAGTCAGTATTAAATCCATAAAACATCCAGACAACTGAATTCAGACAAGCTGAGAAGGAATAAAGAACGAAAGAATCATTTAAACCAAATGCAAAAAAATGTTTGAAAGGTAACGACGAGTAACTCTCCAGCTAGCAGCGCCGCTACAGGAACAACCTGATGAAAAGATAAATAACAAATAAAAGTCGTTACATTTGCTTCTGAGCATCAGCTCTGCATTCCAGCAGCTTTTTAGTTCCCACCATCTCATTGAGCTCTTCTCATGCTGGACTCGGTGACCAGTTGGACCATTAATGACCCTGATCTTTCCTCTGCTTGCTCTGCAGGCTGATCGGCATCTTTCTGCAGTGCGTCATACACTCACACGTATCATCCACAGCCTTGTTTTTCATGGTAACCCGGCTGTCTGAACCAACACAGCTCCACAAACACACACGTTTATACTAGACTACATGACGATGCCTGCAAATAACTAAAAAAATGTGTTTGTGCAAACATGAAGTTACAGAAACCTGCAAACGGGGTCGCTGATGGAGCATAGCGGCAGCTGCTTTTAGCCGCCAACAGCCAACTTGTTAAAAACAAGCTTTTTCCCTTTGCTTTGTTTTTGAGGTTCCCCCCCAGGAGGCCGTTCCCTATCGCTAGGTGGATAGCGTCACAAATACGCGCAACCACGAGACAATCTGGCAGTCCGACCAGACCAGCACGTCTTCGTTTTCATTTGTCATGACGAGAAGAAAATAATCTTTTGTCTGCAATTTGCAGTCACACTATTTAGACAGAGCTTGGATACATGAAGAATTAATGCCTTATAAAATCACGATTAAGACTTTTTAATACTTTTTTCAGAGCCTTAATTTTCCCGCCATTAGTTTATCAACTTTTAATTCGTCATATCACCCTGCAGACATCCTGGAAAGGAACCTCACTATATTGAAAATCCCTCATTCTGCTGGTTGTTTCTGCAATATGACATCCAGTTAATGGTGTCGTGTTTATATATATACCAAACATCTCATCTACGTTAATGGTAACAGACTACTGAACACACTCATAATACCGTACTAAAGTGATTCAAATTTTACTTGAGGGATCTAGATTTTTTTTCATTTCTTAATTATGAATCCGGGCCAAAAAAAATAAAAAAATAAATTACACGTGGGGTTCCTCAAGGCTCAATTTTTGGTCCACTAATGTTTTATACTGGTATGCTTTCCAGCCCAGATAATAAAGTAATAAAACTATCGATAACTACACTTATGTTGATGATACATAACTTTATATTGGAGTATTACCACGTGTAATCCTTTCCAGTCACGGCTTCTATCTCAATGCCAAACGGAAGTCTTTTGTTCCCAGATGGAAATAGGCATGGCCCAGTATGAAATTCTGACTGTATGATAACGTTGAGCAAAAATATCACAATGTATATTATGACTAGACTTTAATGTTGTTTAATCAAACGTTTGGGTTAAAAACAACTAGTTTTAGTTCAGCAATGCTTCCACTGTCCACCTCTTTGCAGTGTCTGAAGTGTTCCAATACTGCTGATTTAGTCTGTGTTGTTTTGGGAAGACGCTCAATGGGTTGACCCCCTCAGCCATCTTCCTTACTCTGCTACTGGCGCATTACAGGGAAGAGAAACACACTCTTACCACACTGACTAGCACACTCTCCCTGCAATTTACAGGACATGACACAGTATTACCATATGATGGAAAATGTAATGGTATTCATACAGCATGGTATAACCTGAAACTGGGACATCCCTAATCTCATAACGTGATTTCACGAAGCTAAAAACTAAATAAAAAGCCACATAACTGGGTGCAGTTATGGTCTCTGACCAGAATATCAACATACATATAAAAATCACAACTAAATTCATTTATTATGATGGTAAAAAACTGGAAAAAAGCAAAGTGAGAACCAGAAATTATGTTTGTTATTTTCAGTAGGTTACTGCCTCGTGCAATGCTGCTCTAAACAAACACCAGAAGAAGAAATCAAACCCCACCAGTACTTAAATCACTAAACTATGTAAGAGTTCCCAGGGTCAGAAGCAAGCTGAAGTACCATTTAATGTCTACGCTCTCCTGCTGTAAAACGTACACACTTAAGGTAAACCACAACGGTTGACTAATTCAAACCAACAGAGAAATGTAGACACGAGCATGGATTATAAACCAACACTTTCTTCTTTTTAAGTCACAATAAAATCCCTTTTAGTGTTCCTGCTTTTTTCTGTAGAATGAAATCATGATCTCCTCCTTCTCCTTTCCTAACACGCTACTCATCTTGTATATCAACAGGATTTTATTGGTTTTATTGGTCAGTTTGCCGCAAGTCAGAGAAAAGCAGATAAAAGCTGGTTGCAATGAGTAGAGCTGCTGCTGGTCAGTGATGAAGACAGGGATCCTTTCAAAATGTCTGATTACGGTACAATGTGCATGTTTTAGTGAGAAACATCTGAACATCATGACAAAAGGTCAACCTACCAGCCTGACGACTAGTTTTCCTCTTCAGAAGGATTTGATGTATAAACAAGTCAGTGTTCCTCTCAGATATGCTGACTTGTACTTGGGAAGTGTGGCGAGGAGGTGGGGGGGCCTTGTGCTCTGATTGGTTCTCCATGCTGAGTAGCCAGATGAGCCTCCTGAATCTGCAGCAAAACTGCTGTCAAAGCTCTCATTAATAATTTCCACTGCAGACTTCATAATTCTCCAAAGTACAGCGTACATGTTGACCCAGAGGTGTGGGGAGGATTGGGCATGTGCGGGCGAGGGGGTGCAAAAGACAGATAACATGCCAAGGAATATTTCAGAATGAATGACAGAATGAGCGGTGAAGTGCGCGGGGTGTTATCGGGCACTCTGTGTGTGTGATGAATGGCGTGTCGCTGGGGAAGCTGATGGTGTGACTGACGTGCTCGCACCGCGTCGTGAAATCAAAGTTTTCCTCCAGCTGCAACTTCCAGACTCCAGCGTTGAGAGAGAGATAGATCAACCCCCCCACGCTTGTGGCGTGCACGGCGGTGACAGAGCTGAGCCGTTGAATCAGCTGTTTCTATTAAACGTGCGCCAAGCGTCTTGAGTTCACGTCAGAAAGAAAAGCAGCCAATAATGACTTTGATTTTGGTTTTTTCCTTTAACACCGACCTCGCTGGATTCCTGACACGAGTAGATGAATCTGAAACACTGCAGACAGAAGGAGTGGTTTCGAATCTGCACACTAACAAGTCGAACTCGGAGTTGGAGGCGGTTGAACGATGAGCCTTTATTTACGGATTGTTCATTTGGAGCAGAGCTGGTTTGTTTTAGAGAAACTGTCCCCGGCTGTTGTCATGTTAACCTGCATCTTAGTTCTTATCTGTGAAGATGCTGTTTATGAAAGACTGTCAAAGGAATTATGTTAATCCCCTCATCACGCTGTTTTAACTCGCATTACTAAACCTCTAAGAGCAAAGCGCGCGAGTCATTAGCTTATGTCGAGGCTATTTTAACTCTGATCCTGTGTCAAATCTAAAAAAAAACCTCTTTATCACTCATTTATATATTTAAATGCACAAACAAAACTTTTTTATTAAAAGCATTTTTGCTTTGTTGAATCAGCCCAGTTTCTCATTTTAATAAAAGATCCACTTTACATTCCCTGTGGCTGTAATTACCCCCACGAGTCCCTAACAGCTCCACATAAACACACCAGCTGCTGTCTGTTTGCATCAATCTGTCCTTTTTCCGCCCATCATTATCAAACGGTCTCAGAATTCAGCACCGACTTTCCGTATGAAGGCGAAACACTCCGTTTCAGACACCTGAAGGAAACTCTTCCTCCTCTTAACACACTCATGTGGGATGTAATTAGCTTAGAGCCCGATGAAGGGAACTGCTGGGGGCCCCTAATCCTGATGGGATTAGCCGGAAAGGGAAGCGAACCCATGTCACAAACATGTCCCCTCTGCTGTCGCCATCATCCTCTTGTCGCATCGTTTTCCATTTTATTGGCTCACATATCATCCATTTCTCTGCATCAGATTTTAACACTGATGCAGATAAGAAGTCATAGATAAAGATGTTTTCTTTAACACGAAGCTCGAATAAGAGCTGCTGGTTTGTGTGAGAATTCAGGACAGTTTACTGTGACGGCGCTTGGAGCTAAACAGGATTTTTCGCAGCGTTTCCTCCCCAGGATTACAGCTCTGAGGGGGGAGCGTTGATGGACACTTAGGTAATAATGCAGTAACTATGTGTTCTGTCAGGGATGTGTAAAGGTGAGACGCAGCTCAGTCCGCTGGTCCAACACACAGAGGGATTTACACTCTACATGTTTCAGCATCACCGCTTACAGATTCAGGAAGTCTGTCTCCGTGTTCTCTGCACAGACCTGACAAGCTGCGCAGCGCGCTTACGTGGATGCGCTCGCTTTTGGTTTGTCCGTTTGTAAGAATGTTTCCTGACTTCTGGAGCTTCACTGCAACACGACACCATCACTATAATCACTGTCCCTGATACTGAGAAAACACTGTCATTGTTCTCTGCTTTGTAATTAAGACTCATTTTCAACTCATTTTAATAAACAGGAATAAAATCCCAGCAACCCCGTGGCGGCTGCAGGATGCTTAGCTATCACATCATCGCCGTGCGAGTACGGCATGTAATAATGACTGAATAATTTAGACACCGTGTGACAGATACACTCAGCTGTGAAGTCACATCAGGTCCTCAAACCTCATCACGGATTAATGATGGAAACACTGTGAAAAATGACCGGGGACAATAAATACTGGCTCTATATGTAAATAAAGTTATCGAGTCCAGATAACGTGTTGACATTATTAAAACCTTTAAAACAGGAACTATTAGAAGTTATAATACGACTCAGAAATCTCTACAATCGCAGTTTGTTTGGCTGTGTGTTCACGTGATTTGGCTCAGTATGACACGATTCTGAGTGAGTTCACATCTTGGCTTCATCACTGGCATCTTATAGGGTACCCCTACAAAATATCACAGTAGAGGGAAAAAACCTTTCAATTATTCAAATAAAGTTGCAAAACATTCCCAACATGAGGGACAATACTGTGCAGGCGGGTAAGTGTGTTCAGAGGCTTCTTCAGTACAGCGAGAACGTGTACGTATTAAACCACTGATAGCTAAAAATATTTGTTCATTTCACGATGCAAAAAAAATTTACATTTATACATTTCATATATAAAATGCTTTCTCTTCTCTCATTGTCATCTGATTAGATTGACATTTGGCTTGAAGAACAAATCAAATAACTGGAGCAAAGTGTTAATGAAAAAACATTAATGCAGTGTAATTAAAGTAGAAGTTACTGCTAACGCTTCATAGCTGGAAAGATAATATATATGCGTTTATTTCTCCTAAAAGTAGCAAAGTGTTTTAAAAATCGGATAAATTAGCTGATAAGCGGGTTTTGGTGCAACAGCATGACATCCGAGCTCAACATCCAACTTCCCCAACAGCTGACAGATTCATGGAAATTTCTCAAAATTCCAGGAAATGGCAGACAAATCACTGTACAAGCAAAAAAAACCCAAACTAATGCAGCAACATGAGGGAGGAGCTTTTCCCATCACAGCTTCATTTCTGCTCCCATCAGGCTGTTCTCCATCACCCCGATGTGAGCCTCGCCAACAGCTGGGCTCTTTCCAGCACCCCCATGTCTTATTCATGGCGACCCATCGGCTCTCATCACTCATCAGTCAAACTCCCCCACAAACAAGCCCCATCATACACACACACACACACACACAAAGACAGACTAATCAAGGACATCCGGCAAAGCGAGGCCTGATCTACTGAAAGAGGCTGATCAAATTTGCATCAGTATAATGTGTGCTCCAGATTCCTCCGTGTGGGTGTGTATCGGCGTGTGTGTATGTACTTAATCCAGGTCATGAGCTCCACAGTGTCTGGATCGTAGAACTCCCTCAACTCCGACAACTCCTCCATCAGCTTAGGCCAAAACTAAAACGGGGAAAGAAGAAAAAAGTTTTGTGTTTATTAGACCACTAAGTTTAAAAACAAACCAGCTGATGCATCATCTCAGACCACCGATACAGCGATGGACACAGAGGACGACTTACCTTGTAATAAAGGCAACCAATCATCAGCAGAGGAATGGCGTATCTGACAAGCCTCAACTGCAAACAGAAAACAACCGTAATGAAATGAAACCATATAACTCTGTCAAAAGGCAAACTAAAGAATAAGCATGAGGACGACAAGCAGCTGAATGAGACAACAGGACCACGCTGACACCTAGTGGTCGGACTCATAATGACACCGTTCTGAGCCGCACAATGATTCCCAATCAGAGCTTCTACCTGCATGTAGGATACAAATCATCCCTTACTGACAGAACAAAATGAACATTTCCCGAAAGCCAAAACATGGAAAATGAAAGAAATAAAATTTCTCACGGGGGGGGGGCAGATTTTAATCAATGATAATACAAAAACATATTGATTTGTGGAACTTCTGGCTCAGACGGTTGAATTTACATTAGAATAGAAAGAGAAGAGAAAAACAATGACAGGGAGCAGCGAACGTATGCTTCGTACCAAAACTTTAGAGCTGCAGTGGAGAACTTTGAGAAGCAGCGTCCACAGCTCCGACCCACACACACCGTAAGCTGCAACTGCACACATGTGGCCGGTCCAGATGTACTTCATTCTGGAAAAAAGAAACGAGCAGAGCGCTTTTAATGAGCAGTGTTGGTGTTTCACCTGTAGCAGAGGGTCAAAACGAAGCATCGCAGCTATGTAACGAGATGCCACACTGAAGATCCGGCTTTGACATGGACGTCGGAATAATCGGTAGAAACGTTAGTGAAGCGGCTCCGATGTAACTGAAGTCAGTCTGGTACCAGAACACTGTTGATTCTGTCATTTAAAGTCTTTTCATGTGTTACTGCAGAATTCACAATATTAAACAGAAAAGGAAAGAAACAGATGACGGGACCGGAAAGGACACCATGAAAGAGAGAGAGGAAGGGAAAGACATAAATCTCAATTCTTTTCTAACGCAAGGAGCCGTCTGACAGAAACAAATGGCTCGCTGCTCTTTTGGCCTTTTGGCTTTTGATCAGCATTTTGGAGAAAGTGCTGACATGAGATGTGTCAGTTTCCGCCCAACCTGCAGCGTTAAAAGCTTTTTCCTTCGTGTTCAGTGAGAATTCAGCATTACGTTTCTAACATGACAGAAAAGCTCAGTTTCACTCTGCTGCAAAGCATCATGGACCAGCTCACTGTAAAAAACACACCAACAAATTGCTGCGCTAAAGGTTGAAGTAGAAACATTTTAACCTCTTTTTAACCTTCCTGGATATAATACGAGTAGCAGTAATAATAATATAAACACAAAGTACTCTCCTGAACATCTTCTAAACCGCTTCATCCTCTTCATCCCAGGAGTCATCAGGCGAGAGGCAGGGGACACCATGGACAGGTGGCCGGTCCATCACAGAGAGACAACCAGGCCCAGTAATATTCACCACTAAGGACAGTGAAAAATGATGATGGTGGGAGGAAGCCAGAGAACCTGGAGAGAACCCACACAGCCAAGGTTTGAACCAGCGATCTTCTTACTGTGTGGTTGCAGCGCTAACCACTACACCACTGTGCAGCCCAATAAACAACTAGAAAAGCACTCGGAGACCGCAGCCCTCAGACAGCCATGACCGGCAATTTCCACAACAGTCCTATGGTGATCTACTCTATTAGATTCATTGACCATGACAACACAGCCTTAGGCTTTAGAATAAAGTTGTTATCATTATTATTGGTTGAAAAGTCAACATCTGGGCTTCTAACGTCAAACTGGAAGGAACCTAACCCATTTAAGGGTCCAAAAGTGATGGTGAACATATTAACATTGTTTCTAAAATCCACTGGTTATCCAGTGAAACATGCTGTTCAGCAGAGTTCTGGATAACCTGAACGGTGTCTGGACCATCTCAACGGCGTCTGGTCCACCTCAATGGCGTCTGGTCCACCTCAATGGCGTCTGGACTATCTCAATGGCATATGGACCACCTCAACGCTCTCTGGACCACCTCAATGGCGTCTGGACGACCTCAATGGCGTCTGGACGACCTCAATGGCGTCTGGACGACCTCAATGGCGTCTGGTCCACCTCAATGGCGTCTGGTCCACCTCAATGGCGTCTGGTCCACCTCAATGGCGTCTGGACCACCTCAATGGCGTCTGGACTATCTCAATGGCATATGGACCACCTCAACGCTCTCTGGACCACCTCAATGGCGTCTGGACGACCTCAATGGCGTCTGGACGACCTCAATGGCGTCTGGACCATCTCAATGGCGTCTGGACCATCTCAACGGCGTATGGACCACCTCAACGCTCTCTGGACCACCTATAACCCCTCTTGACCACCTGTACGCTGTTTAGGTCTTTCTTATTTAAGCAAGTCTGAGTGTTTTTACAGAAGTCCAGATTAAAGGATATAATTAATCTCTCATTCAACTTCGGGCACATGACACATGTTTCAATTAAAAAATATTAATGGTTGTGCTAAACATGTCACATTTCAGTCCAGAAAAGAAACCAGTAAATCTTACTAGTTTCCAGTTTTGGGCTGTAAAGCTGTAACTTTTCTTTGTGACCGCGTGACTCTTCAAACAAACTAAGTCATTGTTACTTTACGCTACATATGTCTGTTGCTAAACGTCCTCTTGTTCGCAGCGGTGATGCAACACAACATGGGAAGTGTTGCCATGTTCCTGTTACAGATAAACCTGTTGGTTTATCTGTGAAGTTGCTTCTAAATATGGGTCGCCGCAGGTTTGGGCCTCTTGCTGATGTGTCGGTGCCTCCTTAATGCTTCTGCTCTGATTCTTTCCTAATTCTCTCATAGTTGTCCAGAATAAAGCAAAAAATTCTCTGGATGTAGAAACATGAGGAACTAGTGTCATCAGTCCAATTTCCTTGGTTACCACAACCATCCAAACCAGCACCAACCCACACATACACACAGCTTCACTTGACAGATAATAACTAAGATATCTAAATAAAAATATGTAACAAAGAGTAGAAGAAAAATGTATTTCTATGTATTTATTCACATCATCTGCTGACCTGTCTTCAGTACATCAGTGTTGAAAAATGACTGAGTTTGTATTCTATTCCCTACAGTGCTGATTAAGTTATAAGGGTAAAAATATCAGTAAATATATTTAAGTATCTTCCTTTTAAATGGTAAATAAAAAGTTTCTTATTATTAGCAATGCATTACTTTTGGTGTAAGTAATCAAACTAACCAAGTTACCTTTTTTCCAGCAACCAGCACAAACCTGCTGGTGGCAGTCCTGTATAAACCCTATACGTCCTATATAAACCTCAGCAAAATTATATTATTATATTAAACAAACAAATTCTTTCATCTATCTGTGTATAATCAGAATATTAACAATAATAAATCTGGCTGCTGTTATATCAGATATAAGTTTCCTTCAAGGGCAACAAATGAATGACGACAGACAAGCAGTTTTTTCTATAAACGACATGATTACGAACACTGACGAGTGCAGGAAAACGTTTTGCTGCTCACTGCAGACAAACTGGGAAATCAGGATTCATGATTCTCTAAATTAAGACAAAGTTTGAGCGAATTTTCACTCAATGCGCTCGCCGTTACCATGGCAACCTCATCTGCTAATCAAAGCACAATGCTGCTGGACATTTGGTAATCATATATTCAGCTTGAACATGTAAAACAAAAGTCAGCTGAAAAACTGCTGAACTGGTGCAAAGAGTCCAGTTCACTGGTTCCAGCTGGTTTTCCTGGAACAATAACTTATATTTTTGCTGTCATGATTGAACATTTTGTAAGAACTTATGCAGTGTTTTTACTGTGTTTTCCTCGTATCACCTGCGTGTTAACGGTGCTGAAGGCTGTTTCCAGCAGGAACATCACCTGATCAGGAGATGAAACTGGAACCAGCTCTCCTTCCATAAACCAATACTTGCTTCTGATATTCGCCTTCGACAATAATCATCTTAAAAGGTGAAAAAGTGCATCATCATTTCCAGGTTTTCCGTCGTGTTACGTCTGCAGCAGCACAGTCTTTTAACTTTGCTGGAAATACTGCTGCTGGCGGTTTTTCCTTTGTTTTCTTTTTGCTAGCTCAGGTTTGCTGTCTCTCTCTCTCTCTAAAAAGGAAGCATCTGGGAACTATGCTGTTTAATCAGAAATATAGCAGTCAGCTGTTTGCTCAGCGTTTTATTCAACAATCCTTTTCTTTGGTTTTTTTTTTATTCTTTTTTTCTGTCATTCTAAGACTCAAACAACAAACCTGAGTGCAGCAGCACTTCATCCACATCCACACAGAGAATGTGGAATAATCTCAGACACACCTGCTCAGGTGGGGAGGAACCGGTTTATGTGGAGCCACTATCCATCCATCCATTTTCTACTGCTTATTCCCGAACTGGGTCGCGGGGGGGCTGGAGCCAATCCCAGCCACACAGGGCGAGAGGCGGGGTACACCCTGGACAGGTCGCCAGCCTATCACAGGGCCA
>JBAMHX010000001.1:32340337-32353276 GCA_037177515.1 Pseudomugil tenellus
CGTCATTTTCTTCTCGGAGCCCCGAGAACAAGAACAAATTTCTCGCTTCTCGTGGAGTATGTAACAGCCTTTAGTGTTGAGGTGTGTGATGTTTGTTTCTCCACAAAATTTATGCATTTCTTTAGTTTTTCTTTAAAAATACCTAAATACTAGGATATACTTGGAATGAAAACATTGTCGATTCTGTCTGCACCTAATGGACATCATCTTCCTTCCACATGTAGTTGTACTAACTATATTTATCCAAAACATTGCTGCTCTCATTACACAAACTGCACAAACTGCAACCAGGACAATCATGCACCAACAGCATCAGGTTGGCTTGCAGGGAGGGGGGCATGTTACTGACTGATCCCTTTGAACTTAAGACACTTTGCTACTAATATAAAACATTTTATTCCATGTTCAGACAGTATTGTTGATAGAAGATATAAATCCAACCGTGAGCTGCGAGAACCACAGCAGATTCTCGTGGATAGCGTTGACACACCAGGCCTGAGTCACAGCCAGCAGCCCCGCAAGAAACAGACCTGCTGCCATGGAAACACCCTGTTGCCACGGCCACCCGGGTGGAATGTCTGAACCGGAAAAAGTACCGGATTGTCCAAGCAGAGAGACTCCCCCTCCAACCCCCTCCTGCAGCGCATTAGACCCCAATGTGGCGTTGCTCCTGCATCTCCTCTCAGCTGATCCATCGTGTGAAAGACTCAAATTATCCCGTAACCGGCTCGATTTCCCTCTCTTACGAAACTCCATCGCCTGGGAAAACAGTGATCATCTAGAAATTGTTGAATTCTTTGATGAGCTGAGTCCAGGTAGATAAACAGCATGCTCCTGGGTTAATCTATAGGACTGATCCAAACCAATTAGTGAAACAAATGTCAGTGTTGCTGTGGTTCCCTTTTTTCTCTTCTTGAAGTCACTCCAAATAAATTAAAAGCTTTTTAATCGCTTGAAGTTCCTTGCCAAAGGGAAAATGCAAAAGCTATCTCAGAGAGAATGAGCAGCCAGTTACCTTCCCAATCCTCTTTTGAGTTTGCCCGAAGCAAAACAAGCCTTGGCTTTTCACCAGGAATTATGTAAAGATGACTAATCCCCAGTTTATATTAAGGTCAAAGAGGGGAGGAACAAGTTCATCCTGAAAGCTGGTTCACTCCTCAGAGAGCACCGGTCCTCTCCTCGTGTCTCTCTGTTAGCATTTCATAAATCTTGCAGTAACTCCAATCTCTGCGATGTGGGGCTTGAAGAATCCAAGGACGGGTTGTATCCAGGACTGGCACTGCTCAGACTTTCCCCTGTTTCAAAAATATAAAACAGATCCCCAACTTCCACGAATCCATTCAGACTTCCAAACAAACCAACTAGTAAAGCGACGAGAGAGAAAGCAGATAAAAACACAGACAATCACAGAAAGTCTGAACAACAGGACCGACTGTGACTAACTGGAGCAGCCAGAGGGAGGGAGAGAAGGGAAAAAAGAAGTTGACTACTAGTGACCTCTCGTCTATAAAAACACACGTGTGTACAGGAAAAGAATAAGATGAGCTGGGGGTGGGAAGCACTCAGAGAACATGTTGGAACATCATTCGGAAAGCGTGGGGAGTATTTGTCAGCGAGTCCGGTGTAAAGTTCTGAACACATGCCTGAAATAAACCCTGCATGGCACTGCAGCCGACATGGACATGATCTCATTCCTGATGAATTCAAGAGGACAGAGTGAGCGGCTGCTTCTACAGCAGTGATAATGAGCGTTGTTGGACATTACCTCAACAACATGGTGGCGAGACTAATGTGGGATTATCCAATCAGACAGACGATGCAGAGATAGCATCGTGGTCATGTCGGGCAGCAACACGGCCAACGGCGTTTACAAATCACTTTCCAACATTTTTCAATAGCTTTTCCATTGTGTTTGACACTTTCCAGACGGTGTGCGTGTCAGACAGGAAGAGGAAAAGAAAGAGTGAGGAACAGCGGATCTCTGAGGACAAGGCAATTAAATTCATCCCAAATGGCAGAGGAAGCAACTGAAAGCAGTTTGAGGTAAAGCCAGAGCCTGCAACATTAACACACCATGTTCTGGGCCTTGTAAAAAAAATGCTTCTTTTCTTTTTTGTGGGTAGTGTGGCATTTATTGAGCATGAGCAGACAAACCCTTCTGAGCCCCTACTGGCAGTCTGTTATTAAACTGAAAAGTGGAACGATGCCATAGTGCTGGCAGTAAAGAATGGTGATGAGAAGTTGGCTCTTTTCAAAGATTCGTTTAGGGATTAGATTTCATTTTTTTTACATTTCATAACTAGAACATTATGGTTTTACTTCATTTTAAAACAGTTATGTTAGATATTTTATTCAGTCAAACTGAACATTATTAGACACAAATGCAATAATTACCTCCTCCAAGGAGGTTGGGTTTGTTTTCCTGCATTTATCTCTTTGACTGTCTGTTAAAAACTACTGGATGGATTTTTATGATCTATTTTCTGAGAATGGGTCTTTGTCTGATTTCAGTGGTGCGGATCACCATCTGGATCTAGGATTTTTTTAAGGTCTTTATTATTGTGAGATACTGAGATGGAGCCATTTCCAAATGTTTATAACACCTGGTCAAGGTGCACGGTGAAAAAATACAGTAACCAACACGTTGTACAAGATATGAAAGATAGATCTGGATCTCAGCATAACTTTCTTCTGGCCTAAAGTCTTTTTCATGAAACTTTTGCCTTTATTTTTATTCTATTTGTTTGTTGTGTTTCTATGTTAAAGTTGTTCACAATTAAAACAACAAATAGTCACATTTTTAAAAAAATTTTTTTTTATGAATAAACTAAATAATGAGTTGTTAAACAACATGAAAAATATTTAATTGCTAAATTAGAGTTGTTACTGATATTAAATAAAGTTTAGTTTAAAAATCAAGAGTCAAATATTCTACAGGAACCCGATTGCAAAGGCCCAAATGTTGGAATACAGCTGGACTTCCCATCCCTGGAATATCTTATGTTCTACATTTGAGATTAGGATAATGTCCTAAACGACATGGTAGTGTAACGATGGAGGGATCCAGAGCCAAAAGGAAGGTTAACAGGATTTATTATGAATGATGAGCAGGGATGAACGAAACCTGTATGGAAGATGGAGGAGTCCACGAGGGTTGTAGGGATGAGGAGCAGGAAGGCAGGCGTGGGAAATCCGGGAGAACATGGAAGCCAGGAGCAGCAGGAACAAGCATAGGTTGATGTACA
Organism: Pseudomugil tenellus; assembly: GCA_037177515.1. NCBI lineage: Eukaryota > Metazoa > Chordata > Actinopteri > Atheriniformes > Pseudomugilidae > Pseudomugil > Pseudomugil tenellus. The sequence continues at coordinate 32,343,583 of JBAMHX010000001.1, forward strand.
TTCAATGTCCGACCAAGGAATGACTGTGAGCTGAGGGATATAAGGCTGTGAGGGAATCGGGTACAGGTGCAGGTGATCTGGAGTCTGGTGGCAGGTGATGGTGATTGTTCTGACCGGAGCAGGGCATGACAGGTAGCGCTCTGCTTTTACAGCAGGTGAAAATTAGTTGTTTTTTTTTTCTTTGCCTTTTTATGGCCTGGGAGGTTCTCCAATTTGAAGAGAGGTGAAAGTTTTGTCATTATCAAGGAAAAGAGAAAAGAACAACCCGAGGCCCTCCTCGTATCATCAAGTCTATTTTTAGATAAGCATTATCATCTAATCTTACTTCTGAGAAGGAAGTGAAAAAGGAACAACTGGAAAAGCAAAGCCTTAAACAGAAGAGGTGGATGTGGTCTGCCATGTCCATCTTTTCAGCTACCATAGCAACTACCAACAAAGAAGAAATGAGCGAATATGAAGCAAAAACCTCCACTGGAAGAAAAAGAGTGTAGAGTGTAGCACAAACACTGTTTTTAATCAGCTAACAGCACGCTGTCTACCTTCATTAGCTAGTTAGATCAGTTAACTCTTAGCTACAGGGAGATCGGAATTTGATAGCTGTCAATCATCCACCCCCCCATGTTCCAATAGCAACGGCATGCGTGACTCTGCCAAGATGGCGATGGTTGGAACCACCCAACAAGTTTTATTTTTGCTTTTTAGAAACCTACTGAGAGGCTCTATCCATCTTTTCTATACAGTCTATGCCAAAAACACACTTATTCAGCCTGGTTTCTATTTGATTTCCATTTATTAATTAATTTTCTCTCTGAAGTGATTTATGTTGTTTCTTAATCACCATTTGATTTACTCTGATTTATTCATCCATTTATTTTAATTTTCTAAAATTATTTTTTTGGTTTGTTTTTTTTCTCACAAATCTCCTTCCACTGTGTGTGTGTGTGGGATGATTGAGCTGAGCTGTTGGCATGGCAACCGTTTTTTCCTTTATAGCACTTTGAGCTGCTTTGTGTATGAAAAGTAGAAAATAAAAAATACTGACTTCATAGAAGAAGACAGTAAGTTCCCTACAGACCACTTGGTTAAAATAAAGTTTAGACTAACTAACGCTAATTAAAACCTAAAATCATTCATCCAGAGTAAGCCCGGAACGGAAATGTGTTGTTACGTTGCCTAGCAACCAATTTAACTGGTAGTTTGACTACATTGTTCATGTGGGGAAACCGCTGGTTTTAATAAAACCTTTCAGGATGTTAATGTTTCTTCCATAAAGTCTTTACTTCTGGTTATACTGGTGGGAATGTAGTCTGCCTCACCCTAACAATCCAGGATTTTGAGAATCCAAACCCACAGCTACATCTGTCTGAAATCACTACATGCAAAGTGGATCCATGTCTATGTAACCCTCAAAAAGATAAAGTATGTATAGATGATCGATAGATAAAAAGATGTGGAACTTTTTCTAAAATTACTGCTTTAAATGCTTTGATTCAAATTAATGGTGAACTTTGAAATTTAAAAATTACATTTCGGTGGATGAAAAGATGAGTTCTGGTCCAGCTACATAAATGATTTATGCTTGTTTTTACACATTATGCATCAAAATAAGAAGTACAAGTTTAATACAGCTGGATTTTCTTTGGCATCTATTTGAAGTCAAAAGCTGTGATCTCCTAAATAAATGAAGGGAGACATGTTGGTAAGCATCTGAGCAGTTTTTCTCTACTAAGTTATGTAAAAACAGTGTTTAAAAAAAAAAAAGGTTGGACCGCACCTGGAATCAGAAACATCCTGAAAGAATACATTTATTTTTGTCAAAGCCTTTGCTGGCATTTTAAGAAAATAAAAATCCACATGCATGATATATGTGATTATGTTGTTTTTGTGAGAACATTTGTGGCAACTTTTAGCCAGGCCTGTTAAGTAGCCCCAAGTTATTATGGATGAAGGCAGAGATCTGCTTCCATTCATGGAAAACTACAGAAAGGCAGCAACAGTGAAGTTTAACAAGCTGAATGGATGGAGCCTGCCTTTGAAAAGATTATCATCCACAGCATGGATTTATGAGGTCAAGATGCATTTCAGGCTTTTGTGAAAAACTAATGAAGCACCTGGATGACAAGGTAAATCTGCTTTACTTGATTTTTCACTCTCATTAAGAGATGTTCACCCCCCCTACATGTCAAGCTGAAGTCATTGGAAATGCCACATTTAAGTGCGCGTGGAGTCCAAGTCACATACTCGAGTCCACATCTCTCTCTACACACAGAAAGGAACGACCTTTCTTTTATTAAGATAAAGCTTGAAAATGTAAATCAATATGCAATAACGCATTTCTACCAAGGTTGTTGGTTTTGATTCATCACACACCTTTTTGATTCGGCTCTTATTTCACAGCTTAAACAACAGTTCCCACCAAACTGTTAACGTCCAACTTTTAAGCAGAGTGAAACGTGAACTCTTCACCGCTGAGCCTTTAGCCTCATAAATACTCATTTGCATCAGCTTAATGAGACTTTACAGTAAATAAACTACTTTATGGAAATTTAAACATGTCTTATGAATTTAGAATTAATGATCAATTTAAAATAACTTAGTAGGGGAAGATGGAGGGAGCAAACAAGATGTGTGACTTTCTCCCCTTCTTAAAGGAGCACTATTGAACTTTGGCAGACTTTCTCACCGAGACGCCTTTTAATACCATCTATCTTCATCCTGTCTTTACTATGAGCTCTCTTCGCGCAGTAAAAATCTTTACTCTTAGTTTCTACTCTTTACTCTCGTTTTTCCCACGTCAGTCATGCAGTGCGTCCAAAAAGCCAACCGATTTGCAGGTTTGGGATAGGCAGAAAGGGAAAACAAGCTGAATGTGGCATTATTCCCATGATGCTCTGGGCTAGGAAAAGAAGTTGCGAGAGGACAGGACAATGACAGGACGACAGCTCTGAGTATATGCAAATTTAATGTCAGTGTACCATTACAATGAGCAAGAAGTAAAGTTTTATGGTTTTATAGTTCATAATGTTGCAATGAAATCTGTGATAAGCTGGTGGTTTCTACATGGCATTGCTTAAATGTGTTAATACATGTCTAACATGCTGTTTTCTTTTGATTTACTGAAACTTCCCTCAGTGTTTTGGTCAGTGGCAAGCAAAGGTTCTTTAGCCAGGCTTTAGCAGAAGACTCAGATATTTTCCAGGTGTTGAGATTAAAGTAAAGCTCAAAATCTGACTTGTTGCAACAAACATGACTCTGGATGAATATTAGTGATACATCGTATCTGCAGTGAAAATATACAATCAAATTAGTCTTCGTTAGGAGGTGTCAAAGAGCAAAAATCAAAGTGGTGATGGTGTTTTAACTTTGAGTAAGAGTGCGTTTACAAATTTTGCTTTGTTTTCATGCTGCACTTTTCTACTGTGGGTCAAACCAACTGGACATCAGCGTATGGTAAGAGTGACTGCTTTCTAGGGGGCAATATTACCCAAAACAACCATTAAACAATAAGAAAGAAGAACAACATCTGGTCTCCCACAATACATTGCTGACAGGAGCTCAAAATGGCCAAATGACACGAAAAATTATTTCAGACTATTTATTTTTATTTAATAGATATGCAGCAAAGACCGAATACAGGACAAAATATAATATTTTCACACTAGTTTGGTTTGGATTTGGGAGGGACATCATTACATGTGCCATGGTTAATGTGATGACAGCCGGTGGTCACCTTACAGCCAGCTTCAGTCCAAATCGCCAAAGGGGTGAGTAATTACATTAGGCTATTTCTGAGCAAAACACTGGAGGCTGCCATGACACCTTTTCTCTCCTGATCCGGTTCCTCACTTCCGGTCCTGGCTAACTGCATGGAAAACAGCATATTTCAGAAGGGCAATTTCATTCGATATATTCACGGAAATGTTTCCTGGGATGGCCTGTGCTGTTGTTGGATACATACAAAACTCGAGGAAACTTCCAGACTTTATGAATGGAGCATGTTACAACCATAAAGTCACTCGCAAGATGATGCAGAGAGATGAGGTGATTTCACAACAATGAGTCGCAGAGATGAAGTTAAAACATCCACCAAGAGGATCTTCTTCTGCTCTTATTACGTTGATCATAAACAGACAGAACTGCATCCAGATTGAGAATTATATCTGAGCTACGAACAATCAGCAGCTAATTAGAGGCGAAAGCTAACTAGATAGCATGATGCAGCTGATCAGACACCTGCTTCCACCAGCAGCACAAAGAGCCTGTAAGTACTCTGATTATTAGTGCAGGTTAGCTCATGAAGTATTTTTCATTTCGTACTGTTTTTTCAAGACCAAAGGGCACACTTAAAAGTAGGGCCCAACCGAAATGGATTTTTTGAGGCAGATGCCGATATTTGACAGAAGAAAATTCTGATAACCAATTAATCGGCCGATTATTTATTATATAGTTTTCAAATGAAACTAACTTGTGTTTTGGTTCCTTAATGCTTACACAAACAGAAAACTGAATTAAAGACAGTCCATTTTTCTCTTTTACAATAGTCTGTAAAATAAATAAACATAATGTCCATCAGTAAAAATAAAACTAAAGTAACTGTGTTTAGTGTGGAGCATTTTAGTTTTAAATTTGTGTTGTGCAATAATTTTATCAATGTTGCATATATGAATCAGTTGTACCGCTTAACTTCTATCTTTACATTTAGTCCACATGGGTGTTTGCTTTATTTAACCAACATGAGTAAAGTTGGTTATGCAGCCTTCAGGTGTCCTTTATTTTGTTTACTCTAATATTTTTTTGCCATTAAATATATCATGACATATATAATATATAAATCATAATAAAATCCAGATGTTTTCCTAAATGTTACAAAGATGTCATCTTTGACAGAGGTGTAATTTATATAAAATAGTCACAAATAGCACTAATTCTAATATTGATCATCGCTGTTACAGTCTGTGTCGCGTATTTTCAGACAGTCTGTGATATTAATAATGTTACATTTTTGGTGCTGCAGTAAATAAACTTCCTCTCCTTCACTTTCACATCTATCCTCCTAAAGCACACCTAAACCTGCTGCTGGTGGAAGGACGAAGGATGTCGTTCTGTACTCTCATTTTATACACTTACTTTATTTTTGCAACTGAACAAGCTACTTAAAGGACGCAAGGAATAAAAAAAAAAACCCTCCCAGTTAGGATCAAAGTAAGTTTAGTCTGTTCCTATTATATTCGTCTGATCGTGTATCAAGAGGCTGTTAAACGATGCGGTGATGCGAGTGTGGAGCTTTGTTTACACTGCAGCCAGCGAAACACCAGGGTGATGAAGCTTCACCATGAAGCTGCCATGCTACATGTGTTTTTTACGGTCATGTAGCTTCTTGTGCAACAGCGTCGACACAATGCCAGTTTTATGCACTAACATTTCATTCATCATTTAATTTGACAGGGAAGCTTAAATGTTCCCACACAGGCGATTTAAATAAATCAGCTCCGCTCAGCCCGAGCTACTTGGGTATGCTTTGCTAGTTGCTAACAGTCGGAAACTCCGGTCCTAAGAACCCACTCCTACAAGAGTTGGGGATTTCCCTGCCATGGCACAGGTGACACACATCGAATTAATTAGCAGACTTGTACAGCTTTATCAGCTGTGTCTAAATTCGGGAAAATACCCTTCACTTGTAAGACTGGAGCTGCCGACTGCTGCTTTAAGCTAACTTTAGCATAACTTTAGCAATAGCCTACCCTCAGTGCTGACTGACACAACAAAACAAGGCATCATTCATCATAACAATGACAGAGTTGAACAGAGCTACAGAAACGCAGAGTCATTAATTTCACAACATGAATAAACTTATCTTGCAAACTCCACTTAATGCAGTGCTGTAAGAGCTTATTTACAGACTGGAGGGACTTTGTGATCAAAAAGACTTGAATAGAGTGGACAAACTTTGTAATTACACCACTCTGCACCACTACGGCGCTATGAAATATGTAGCATAAATCAGCGTATAACCTGCGGGATTCCCACCGATTATAGACATTTTTAAAAAAGCCAATATCGGCCGATTTAATCGGCCCACCGCTTAATCAGTCGGGCCCTACTTAAAAGTGTAATGTGTTGTTGTGTGACTTTGAGAAAGCGGCTGTCAGAAACAGCAGACAACCGAGTGACCGCAGTGAAAGAACAAGTGAAGTAAATGAACACGGACCAACAGCTTAATAAAAAGGAAGAAATTGACTATAAAACCATCAATACTCTCTTGCAGGATCCTATTTACATTGGATCCCTGTCAGAAGCATTGACTTTTTGGCAGCTTGCCAAAGTAAATATCAACCCGCTGCAGGCAGCAGTGAAGGCTGTAGCTAGCTGTCACATCGATAAGCTCATCAAAATAAATGAAGTTTAAAAATATTTCAATGAAACAGAAAAGGAAGCAAGGACGTGGAAGCATCAATAGACCCAAAAGAAACCCATTTTTAACATCCTGAATCCTGATTGCGGTGAACGGAGCCAAACAACTGGAGCCCTGAACTGTCATCTAGCCATTCTGTGGAGTAGAGGATGGGACAATAATCTCTCCGTTCTGTCTTCTTTTGATTAAAATGCGACCCGTGTATCCATCTTTGAGATTTGGCCATTGTTTAAGTAATGAAAATGTTATTTATACGTTTTTTCTAAAGCAGTGTTACCTTTTAAAACAGTACTAGTTTATCATTATTGCTAATGTAGCCAGAAGAGCGAAACCAATTTTGGCATAATTTAAGGCAATGGATTATGGGATTGGGGTCCGCCAAGAAAGTGGTGGATAGTGTAGCTGTGTGGAGTTTCCTCCTTTGAGATTACAATGTGAACATGTTGCGTTTATCACCAGCGAGTAACTACTTTCCAGCTCTTCTGTATGCTGCTCGGTGGACCAATCGACATATCTTATGTGCCGGATCCCTTTTTTTTCAATTCAGTCAATTGTCTGTGTTTGCTGGTGAGTGGCAGCGAGTTAAAATGTACATGTTTGCATAGTACAGTGTTGGTAGCGTGTACGCACTAATACTATTGTGTTTTGTTTGTTCTTGTTTTCTTTTCAGTTGTTTACCTGCTGGCAACAAGGTTGCAGTGGAAGGCTAAGTTGTATGTTTATATGTGTTTAAATAAACATATGTAAGACAGTAACCAGCGGCGTACAACGCTGTTTCACCATCCAAGCACACCCTTTACGGTGGGAGTTATTAAACTATGCAGAGTTAGTCTAGTAAAACCGTACAGTAGTCTAAGGTGGTAAATGAGGGGTTATGGGATAGTGTGTACATTCAGAAGCAGCCAGACACCAAAAAGCTAACAGCTAGCCTTACAGCCAATGTGAGATTTATTCATCTGGTTTTAAGCAAGTCTGGGAAACATTAGACTTTATGGTCATGCAAATGGGCCGGACCCACAAAACCCACCGTAATCTAGTTACCTGTTAATGATCAGGATCTTTTTCAGAACATTAAACACAATTAGTATCACCATTCTGTAATACTTGTGATGATAAAAATATGAAAAGAACTTGCAAAATGATCAAACTGTGACTTCTGACATCTAAACAAGCAGTTTAAATGTACTCTTATAGCTATGCTACGGAGATTATCGTAATAACCTAACCCTGCACCTGCATGACATTTGCGATTCATGCAACAAGTGATTAACTGACATCTACAACACAACACTTACCATCCCAATAAAAAGGAAAACAATGCACAGCCAACTGACCTCATTTACATTTAATTCTCAAATAAAACTGCTTATCTCAGCCATAACCATTGTATTCCAGTTGCTAAAGACAGAAATGACCTCACATTTGGCTGAGCATGTCCTGCTACCACCCCACACCCTCTGAAAGGCAACCTGATGATCACGCATGAGGTTAATTCAACACGCAATAAAATCAGTCGTGAGCATTGAATGGAAAACCATCCTCCCAGTTTGATAATGACCCATTTAGGTCATGAAACTGAACAAGTAGATGTGTAAGTTATCTAGAAGCTATGTTGTCTCTCGAGATAAGCAGTAAAGTGTGGAATGTTATAGCGAAATGACTAAAGCAGGATACTTTCCACACCAACAGTAATGAATCTTGCAGATGCATATCAGGTCTTTGGATAACGTCCTGCTTTATATGAAGCTTATAAAAGATAAAAAGCTTTCGTGTGTTTTTACCATTAACAGATTTCATTACTAACAGAAAACTCTAAGGAAATATTTGTGTTGAGCTGTTGGCGACAGAGGTGGCAAACCACTAAACGTAGGCTTTGTCATTGGACTGTGACATCATTTTTCATTATAAATCTGTCACACGTTCCAGTTGTAAACATCTAAAAACCTGGCAAACAGCAGGGCTCCATAATGTCACCATATTTAAATCATTTCATTACTTTAAACAATTTGAAAAAAGGAGGAAGAAAACTAATACAATTGGAAATATGATAATATTGTGAGCATGTGAAACACCAGCGAACAGGGCGCTGCCACTGGGATATTGCTCGTCCTTTTTTTCAACCATCAGCAAATATTCGCACGTTAGAATATGCTCCATTTCAGAGGAAATAATTAAGAGTTATAAATATAAGTTCATTGGAACTGAATGTGTTTAAAAAGGCACTTTTGAGCTTAAATGAAATATCTCCAAACTACAAATACTTTTGTCTAAAACAGAGTTAGAGAAGATTATCGTTGCTTTTCTTTCCTCTTGTTTAGACTACTGGCATCATTTTTAGCTGTTTAAATAAGATTGTATTTCACAAAAACACAATAAAATGTTAATTCAAAGATTCTATCTTGTCAAGCCCCAGCATACATTACTGGTCTCTTAGAATTTCCCACCTCATCCAGTCTGAGGTCAGCTGGTCAAAGTCTGTTCATGGTTCCAAAACCAATTTAATGTGTTCAAGCTGTGACCCCCAGACTGTGGACTGCTTTTCTGGCATCTCCAGAACATAACAGAGCAAAAGGAAAACAGAAATAAGGGCAGAAAGACAAAGACAGACATAAAGAAAGAAAGAAAACATTAGCTTGACTTTGATTTATTCTGGAAATTTGATATAATTTTGGGCATGTCATTTTCATTAACAGGTACCCAATATTCACAGCCAGACGGCTGCAGAGTGTCAGTTTATTTGCATAGTACCTTTGTGTACAAAACATTTCAAAGTACTTTACATAAAAACATCAAAAGCTTTACAGAAAATCACAGTAAATCATAAATTTATTAAAATCATTAAAAGTTTTATCTCTACCTGCAGTTTGTTCCACTTTGCAGCATAACAGCTAAACGCTGCTTCTCCATGTTTAGCGCCTTTTCAGATAAGGAGTTTATCAATAATTTCCTAATCACAGACAGAACCTTTATGTACATTGCTGACCGTCTCTCTGAAACACTGTATCAATAACGTAGAGGTGGGATTAATGCGACCTGACCGTCACATAGCAGAAGATCAGATACGTATCGGACCCGTTTTCCAAGTGGCCTGGGTCACATTTGAAAAGATCGGATCTATGTCGTTCAGACTGTTACAAATAGATCAGATGCAGGTCGCATAGGGGCAAAAAAATCACTTCAGCCTGCAGTGTGAACGTAGCCTAAAAGCTCTGATTGGTTTATATTCTCTGAACATATCACAGATGCATTCTGGTCCTAAACCGTTCTGGGATTTATAAACAA
>JBAMHX010000001.1:32452929-32463488 GCA_037177515.1 Pseudomugil tenellus
TCTATATATATATATATATATTTTACATCAGGACTTTCTGATACCTCCTCTGCCTCCACCTCCACTCTGTCAGTCTCCTGTAATCAAGTCATGAAACAATTGATGAAACTGAACAAGAACAAGGCTCCAGGTCTGGATGATGTCAGCCTAAGAGTTCTCAAGACCTGCTCAAGACAACTATGTCCGATTCTCCAGCATCAGTTCAAAACCAGTCTGAATCAGAAAAGAATTCCTTGGATGTAGAAAACATCCTTGTTCCAGAGCCAAAAAAAACTCCAACCAGCTTAACCAAATGACTACAGAATTTGAATTTCCAAGTTTGATTAATAAAGTATTTTTCTTTTACTTTAATTTGGAATGTGTTCCAACAAATATGTTAGAAAATCTATAATGACTCTTTACAACATCTCAACACTTGGTGCTGTCTTAAAACATTATTTTAAACTGTAATTTTTAACCTGAAGGTTGCACTTCCATAAAATTGTAAATTTGGATTTCACACGATTATTTAAAGTAACCATCCAGCAGTGATAATGTAACAGGACCAAGGTCAGAGGACAGTTAACATATGTATTAACTAAGAATACGCCAGAGCACTAACCGCTTTCACCAGGGGATGTTTGCCAGTAAAAACTGTCCGGCAGCGCCTATGCTTTTTTCCCTACATTTTACATGTGTTTGTGTGTGTAATAAATGTCAACTACAATGTTTAAAAAGTCTTGCAACACTACAGGACTGCTGTGGGGACTCATGTCCTACTTAAAAACTGGAAGATACTTGTTACAGTAGTTTAACGTTATTTTTCTGAATATGTTTAGGTTAAATAGATTTGTGTTTTATACCTAACTGCTGCATTTACTGAAAAATTATTTTTAATAGTACTAGCTGCTGAACTAAATTAAACTTGAAACCTGGATATCTGTACCTAATGAGGTTGTCAGCTGCCCCACTGATGGATTAAAGGTACTCTGAAAAAGTCAGAGAAAATTTCCAGGTAGGATCAGTTTAATTAAATTGACCACATAATTTTTGACACCACGTTTTTTGACTGGTACATGGCAGCTTATCATAGATAATAAAAACAAAAGTAAGCCTTCATTGTATCTGTGGTTTTAACCACAGCAGTAAACATTTATCTTCAAATTGGTTAAAACACTTAAGTGACTTTCGCAGGTAAGAGGAGACAAGCTTTAATCTGTGTTTGACATGTACCATAAGGGAAGAAGAGCACAATCCGGCTGATCCTTCCTTAACCTGAATACTCTTCTAATGTACATATAACACCATTAGTCTTAATCAGCATTGGGGCTGCGACTTCTGTTGATTAATCATCAGCTATTGTAATAATTAGTCATAATTAGGAAATGACTCATCTTTAGTGCTCTTTTAAATCTTGCATGATGCTGTTTAAATGATGCACTTATTAAAGTATAAGACAAGAAAAATGGACAATTATTAAGGAATACATCTGTTATTGAACTTATATTAAAATGATACTGATATATATTACATTACATTACAGTCATTTAGCAGACGCTTTTCTCCAAAGCGACTTACATCTGAGAATAATATAGAAAAAGTAAATGAAGATCAAATGTCCATTTTTTTCTGTTGACAAAAGAAAAGGCACATTAAAGGAGCCATATAATGCAAAGTTGACTTTTAGTAGCATTTACCTTCTATAAGTATTAATTATACCTTAAAATGTAGTTTATATTTTATCCATGCATTTTTGTAGTGTACTCGCTTTAAAAAGAAGAGTGCAGCTTAAACGGACCAAACGGCTGACTCCAACGCAGCAGTTGGAAACACCCCCCTCCCCTACCTGAAAACTTTAGCACACCATCTCCTCCAGAAAGTGTGCATGTGGCTACTGCTGCACTCTCCTCAACAGACACATGTGTAACTGCACACCGACTCCACACGGCGCCTCTCTGGCTGCTCAGTGTGGGTGGGGCAGGGGAGCAGCAGAAACACAGAACAAGCAGGAGAAATGCAGGCCCAGGCTTTCACAGTTACATCTAGAAATCTCTCAACAACAAATGAATACTATGGCAAAAATATAGTTTGGTGCTTGTTTCAAAATACATAATATTATCATAGATGATAGAGGATAGACTGTAAGACAGTAAATATAGCATAGCAATATGGCTCCTTTAACATCAGAAAAACAGGAAACAAAATTACAAAAATACTACTTTCACAATATGAATCCAATCCTGATTTTTGTTCTTGATTCCAAAATAATACAAGCAGTTGCATCTTTCTGCCGTTTGTACGCTTACAAGCTAAAATCTTAGCCAGTCAGTCTCAAATCTGATGGGGGTCTGTGTAATGGAGGTGAGCCGGAGCCAGAAGGAAGGTTAACAGGATTTATTAAAAGGTAAGGAGGCATGAAGTAAAACCTGTAAGGAATGTGGAGGAGTCCAGGAGGGACGATGAACAGGAAGGCAGATTGTGAGGTATCCAGGACAACAGGGAAGGCAAAAGCAGCAGGAACAACCGTAGAAGTATACTCAATGTACGACAAAGGAATGACTGTGAGCTGAGGGATGTAAGGCTGTAAGGAAATCAGGAACACGTGTAGGTGATGGGGGAGTCTGGTGGCAGGTGATGGTGATTGGCTTAGTGGTGAGATAGAGCTGGGTGACATCTGTGTAACAATGAAAATGTATGTGGTGTTTTCTAAAAAATATGACTGAAGGGGAGGAGATAGATGATGAACAGCAGGGGCCCCAGGATGGAGCCCTGGGCCACACCTGTGGTGACTGGGAGTGACTGGAAAATTAATGTTTTCAGCTGGACAAACTGAGTGCGTCCGGAGATGTATGATTTCAGGGATGGAGTGGGAGACGGTATCGAAGACCGCACTCAGATCAAGAAGGATAAGAATGGATAATAGAGCAGTCAGCTGCCAGAAGGAGATCATTAGTGATTTTCAATAGTGCTGTTTCAGTGCTGTGTAGTGGACGGAAACCAGATTTCAATTGTTCATAGAGATTATTGTTGAGGAATAGATGAGCTCGAAGTTGAGAGGCAACTACTTTTTCCAGCAGTTTTGAAATAAATGGAAGATTGGAGATGGGACGGAGGTTATTGAGGTTATTGGGATCCAAACCAGGTTTTATTATGGACCACATCAAGAGGCTAACACCTAGGGTGGAAGAGAACATAGAGAGACCAAGGAGAAAAAGAACAGAAAATATTCTACTTCGTTTCATGGATGAAAATAGGAGAGCACAGCGCCTCAGACAATGCAGACTTATTAAGCTTTAACTTATAAAAGATGGAGTGATTTTGTCCATGTCCTATGAGTAAACATATCAGACATTATGCTGGTAAAGAGTGGAGCTACCACCTACATCACATGTGTTCCTACAGAACTCTGAAAAGACGCTGCCTTGGAGCAGGAGCAGAAATGATATAAGAACTAAGGGCTGAGGTCTCCCTTTCCTATATTTTAAAATGCGTGAGAAAAGGGATTATTGCTGAAAATGTTAAAAAAATCGGAAATGCAAAAGGTTCAAAAGGTTGGGTGGTAGTTTGGGGGCCCTGACCCTCCGTTGGCATTGGCTGGGACCAATGCCTGCTGCTGGGGCCTTCCTCTGCCACCTCCTGAACAAATGCAGGGTGGGGTGGCTGGGCTCCGAGCTCAGGCCTGGCTGCTAAATACCCTGATCTAGGGGACTTCCTTCCTATCCTCTCCGATCAGGCCCATCAATACATGTACATTTTGTAAAACAGTTTATTCCAGATAAACGAAAAAAAAAGGAATTCAGATTATCAAGAGGATCTTTATATATATATATAGCTCATCTCAAAAAGCAAAAAGCTCGGCACAACACAACTGTCAGACCATCATTCTGGACATCATGCTGGACAAGACCAGGTAATAAAAACTAAACAAAGTTTAAATATTCAAGCATTGCAGACATACTTCTGCGGTACGGAAAGTTCAGTTTGCAAATATTACATGTATTCATTTTGTTTTGTAAGTTCAACACGAAATGGATTTCATACTTTTGATGTCTTTGTTTCTGTTCCCCGGTCAGCAGCCATGTTTTATACCTGGCACTGTGGACCTCTCAGCAGAGAGCGGAAGGAAGGTGATGTCTTTTTTTCCCCTTTTTCCAGAGATAGTTGACAGTTGAATTAGTTGTCAACTGTTTGTACTGTTGACTTCTGTCGACAACATCAACAAAGTGTTGAAGCCAATGTGTGCACCACACGCCCAGTCTAGCCTGATTAAATCCAAGTGTGCAGGTGTCTCCGTCTTATCACTCGTTTCATTTAGACGGTCAGTATCATCAAAAGACAGAGTAATCCTGTTTTCACTCTCCTTAACAAGGGGCTTTGCTTTGACTGTATGTTTTCTGCTTCAGCTTTGGGCCACACACCTTTAAACTGGCAAAAGTATCACAGACAAAAAAAGGAAATCTCACTGAAATGTTTTCCATAGAGCAGGAAACCCAAAAAGCTCCCTCATCTCTTCCATGGTGTGTGTGTGTGTGTTCAAAGACTGGTGGTGAGGTCCATCTGGAAATGCTCAAACGTCCTGTCTCATAGCTGCTGCCATCACCTTTCACAGTATTTCACTATTTTATGGACACAACTAGCTCTGGAACACGAGGCCTCCCTTTAGAGCTTCTTTGGAAACATCAGCCTGAATTTTATTTACAACCTCAGAGCCAGGCCTGGTCCCCTCTGTGGGAGGTGGGTGCATGGTGAATGTGAGAGGATTTAGGGACATCAGCACACAGGTTTTAGGAAAAGTAAGAATTCATGTGCGCTTGCTGTGGTGGTAGAATCACATGCACAGCATGGATATGGAAGAAATTCTACTCCCTATATTGCTTTTTAGAACGTCTAAGCTGAATTTAGCTGCCAAATGAGTTTTACATATTTCTTTTAAGATCCAGTTTAAGATACATTGGATCCAGTTTAAAAAATGTATTGGGTCTAGTGTTAATGATGACAGGAAGCCAAATTTTGGGCCGAATTTACTAAGATCTCATTTTGCGTGTACTAATTAGTGTGTGGCATCTAGAATTTAGCGTGTGAGGCCGTGATTAGCACGTGATTTACTAAGATTGCTCACGCAAATGACAGTGGGTGCAAAGTGTTGGAGACACGCCTATTTAAATGGGGATTTAGCGTGTGCCATGGTTTTCATGATGACATGATGACAAAACCCCAAGCGAAAATACAAGTTTGATCCGATGGAATTAGAGGTGTTGGTGGAAGAAGCCAATAAAATGTCCAAAGAGTTACAGCAAATAAATCTGACAGCAGCTCAAAGGAACGCCACATGGACGAAAATCTGTAACAAGGTAAATGCTGTTGGTAGTAAAACGAAGATACCAGGATGTCAGAAGAAGAACAAAAGAAAAAATGGCTTATAATAAAACATCTGCAAATAAAACGGGTGGGGGACCAGTGGATGAAATGCCTCTCACAAGCATTGAGGAGAAAGTCCAGTCGACTTCTTGCCAGGAACAAGTCACTGGATTTGCCAGGTATGACACACTGGATGAAATAGGGGAAGAAATTAGGCACAGATTCAATTTCTGAAACTTCATTATTTATTTAATAAAAGCTTAATGTGCCTGCACCCTTCAAATGTCTACATGTAGGTATAGAATCATCACTGTTCTCATCTCAAATGCCATCATGCTCAAGCTCATGTTGCAAAATTATGCATCTGAGCTACTTTTTCAGGCCCGTACAGCAGTGCTCCTCCCGAACGATCCAAACAACGGAAACTGCTTTTCAGGATTCCGAAGGTGCGCTCCACAATATTCCGTGTGCGGATGTGGGCATCGTACCTGCTCTCTCCAGCAGTGGTCGGGTTGAGACCAAGTGTCAGGAGGAAGGGGTGTAGGGGGTATGCAGTGTCAGCTTAAAAGATATTCCGGTTTTTTGTTTCCTGTTTTTTATTCTCATAAATGAAGAATAAAAAGCAAATTTCTCCTGAAGATCCTGTAAAAGACAAAGAACAGTTTTCCTTGCCGTCTGCTCTCGGACGCGTGTTTCTCTTTGGTTTTTTTCAGACTTTCCACCTGAGCCAAACCGTGATTGAGTCTGGCCTTTAATTCAGAGGAAGATGTAGGCAATGCATAAGAATGGGAACAAATGTTTATATCGCATTTGCATCTTACCCAGTCAGTTAGTCATAGTCTCTCTCTCTTTCTCTCTCCTATATACAGTGGTACCTCGAGATACGAGTGCTATGATATTCAAATTTTTCGAGCTGTGATTTGACCAAATTTATGCCTTGAAATACGAATAAATTTTAAGATACAAGAATCCGACAAAGATCCACAGCATGTGAGAAACAAACAATTGAGCCGACCCTTCCGAAACAGACTCCCAACAACAACCTGTGCTCTGTTTCCACTGCCTCACCTTCCCAAATCTCACTCGGTTAGTCTTTGTGTAGCTCCTTTTGTTTAGGTTGTAAAGTCACAGTAGCGAGCGAATGGAGCTACAGAGTGAATTCCTCCTAACTTCTCCTGTTTAGTCTTCCGTTAGCTCAAATCATTTGATCCTCAGTGTTAATAATATACTTTATTTATAATCTGGAACAAATTAATATGATTTAAATTAGTTTAAATGGGAAAATTGCTTTAAGATAGGAGCAAAGTCACAGAACAAATTGAACACGTATCTCGAGGTCAGGTATATGATTAGTTTGGTGATTAGTACAAAGCCAAGAACAGGCAGAGTAGTCTTTTATAATTGTAATATTTTGTGCTCAAGAGAAGGCTCCCCCCCAAACCATCCGTACACCACCACCACGAGGGGGCACTCAAACCTGAAAAATGTTTTGGCTATATCTCTGAAACTATTCTTCATCTGATTGAAAGGTCATGACCTGAAGATGTGTCACATAATGACGTTATACCTGTTTCTATATTTGTATATGTATTCGTGAATTGGGGAAATTGAAGATCGGGGGGTGTTTGTGGATAAACCCCTGGCTGTCGCCTCATTTCTAGATCTCCATATGTCTCCAGAATCAAGAGAAAAAGTTGCTAGATTTGTTGACAGTCACTAAAAAAAAATATCTAAAGAGATCTTTAAAGACAAATTTGGCAACAGTTGCTGAAATTTTCCACACATTCAATTCAATTTTACGTGTGTAAATGTGCACTATCAATATTTTCTAACTCTGTTTATCAACCTTTATAAGTAAAACATGCCAGTGTTTGTTAGTTAACTCCGAGCCAATGATAATCTTATCTCTACGCATGTATTAAAAAAGCTGTGTATACAGCAAACACGGAGCACAATGTAGACTGAAGGTAAGCTGCGCATGCATGTTATATTTGTGGTTGCATGGAAATGTTTTTCAGTTAACATTTCATTGTGTGTATGTAGTTGTGACATGCTATCAGCCCCACCAGCTGACAGGCCACAGTCTGATTATAAAGGCACTTTACTGGTATTAATATTAATGCCACTCCATTTTATTCAGGATGTCTGCCTGCCACTCTGATGAGACTGCACTTTACCACTTTAAATAGTGTGTGTGTTTGACAGGAGGCATGTGTTTGTGGCTGCATGTATGAGCACAGGCATAATGATTCATGTGTGTTTCCCCGTGTCTGTGGCATAAATGCAGCTGTCACAAAAAAAGACTACCTTGTCCTTTAGAACCAAAGTATTTTTAAACTTAACCTCTAAATTCAGTCTGATAAGTGTCCTCAGTTGTGTGTTTTCTGGTAAAACTATGGGAAAATACTGCAGTATTGTCATATGCTAATTGTGTAGGCCATCTGGGAAACCCGTGTGTGTATTCAAAGTCTTTCCCTCTTTGTGTTGCTTTTCATGTGCTGCTTTACAGGTCGTCATTCCCTTTTTAAAGTGCTGGGGCTTCGCTCATGCTCCATCCGTTATGGACATATTGGGCAGGAAATCCTTTTACACTGTGCTCTGGAATCCCACATAACATGACTAGATGGCAGTAAAATCCATCCCATAACCATACATCTCGTGTAATACATTAATTAATTAATTGTTTTGTGGTACACCTCTCCTATGTAGGCAGCTTGATCAACGACAATTAAGGTAATGCTATGTTTCATTTGACCAGCTCTGTGTATGCGGAGGATCCAGTTGATTTTCATTCCGACTGCTGCGATCCATAACGTCACACAAGGAGTATTTCAGTCAGGAAGTGCCTGTGACAGGGTTAGGGTTAGAAAACTACATCTGCATACCAAAGTTAAGCTCATTTATAGGTATCACTTAGAGCTTTTAAAAGACATCCTCTGCTCTGCCTGCCCTGGGCACCTGGCGGGGTCGTATGGCGACCTGGGCCAGCTGGGGTCTGTTCCCCCTGACTGAGGGGTACCTCCGTGTGGGGTGGTTGGGGTCCTTTTTCGGGCATGACTGCCGGTGGCCCTTGTATCGGGGCATTCCGGTCCTGCCTCTGACCTTTGTGTAGATGGGGTCACCTGAGCATGCTCACTGTTCAATGAGCATTTTTCACCTAATTTGAGTTAAAATACACTTTATTTACATCATTTATTTACATATTTTGCGTATAAATCGCATCTGCCGATTTAATCTTCCTGCGGGGGGCCCATGAGATATTCTTTAGAGGATCTTTGTATATACATTTATACATAAAACCCCTCTTGACAAAGTAAAGAAGCTAAAAAACAACAACAAGAAAAAAAACAGGCCCGGCACATATGTTAACCAGAGAGCCATGATAGGATGCTTCTAGCTGGTGCCGTGGGATGCCAGGTGTGAGCCAAACTGAAGACTAAAGATTCAATAATGCTCAATAACTGAAGACTAAACAAGACTGAACTGCAGACAGATGGACAAGTTCATCTCCTGCGTCATTTAGTATGTATTTAGTATGGACTATTTTGAAGGGGTTTAGCTATGCATTACTTGAAGCAGGAAACAATCCCACTGAGCACAACCAACATGACAACCAAACCAGAGAAAAAGAAATGAAACAGAAAAAAGACAAAAGTAAAAGAAGCCAAAGAAGAGTATGTTAAAAATGGCAAAAAACATGGTGGTTTTATTCTTTTACCTTTTTCTCTACAGGTGACTTCACACAACTTGATAGTGGTGCATTAACGCTGCCAACCGGTATCAGAACATGAAAGTGAAAGCTGAACTCAGCACTGCCCACTAGTGGATGAACTGACATCTATGGAAACATATCCGATCCATGGAAGCAAGATCTCAGCGACATATGACAACGTTTGAATCGGATGCCCCCACTTACGTACATAAGGGAGCATAAATTGCCATTAAAATGGTCATTATTAGATCTGGAGGCCACCGTGTTCATAGAACACAATGCAAACTCTCCTCCTGGTGGAAACTGGCGGGTAAACTGGTGTCAAAGTTCAACTTGGTTCCTATGAAACTGGCTTTGATATCAGTTATTTGATGAAGTTATAATGAACCACAAACTTGTTGGACTCACTTGTTGCAGTTTGTCTATATCATAAATTTAAACGTGGAATAAAATATTCTTGCAATCATGACTTTCAGCTCAGCTGATTCAACATTTTGACCGAGAAGTAAAGAAATGTTTCAGTTTCTGACTCCATACAAAAGCTTTGCTTTTAAAATCCATATTTCATACATCTGACTAAGCAGAAGCTGTTATTGTTTTAAGATTTGCATCTTGCACATTAATGTTTACTTACAAATAAGATGACCTTTCTATAATAAATAAAACAATCTTCTGAGTCGATTACTAATCTTTCTTGATGACAAGTACTACAAGAAATACTCGTAAAGACTTTAAAAACATTTTTAAAGAGCTATTACATAATTACAAAATAAATAAATATTATGATAAATACATATTAATAAATAAATAAGTTATTAAATAAATAATCAAGTGACATAAATTCAAATTAATCAAGTAATAAAATATACTTTTCCCAATAGATAATAGATAGATTCTTTAATGACACTTTAATTGATGCTTTTATTTGCTTATTTATAAGTTTGATTTCATAAACAAATATTTTATTAAACTATTGTGTGCAACCAAACCCACACAGATGATTACAACCTCTCAGATTTAGAAAAGGACCTCATGTAAAAAGGGCCATGGAATAAATTGTCATAGAAGAAAAAGTAATACTTTTTTTCATAATTAAACAAATGCACGGTGATATAAAAGTGCTGGTTTATGTTTAATGTTTTCACATGTAAACTAAGTGCACATAGAGAAATGTAGACATCTTCTCCATCTCAATCTGTTTAGAGTAACTAAAGTAAACAACTATGTTTCTTAAATGATTTTTCTATGCGTTGGAAATGAAAGCGCTGCTCCAGTAAAAGTATTTATGTTGATGATGTAAAAACATCTGAACCAATGAACGCTGTGTGACTGCGATGAAGATAGCTGAAGTCCAAATGTGAAACAACCAAATGTTCTTCAAGACTTCCATCATTTTTCTGCATCAGACTGTCCTTGGTGAACACTTGGACCACAGATGGAGGGGGGGGGGGGGGGGGGGGGGGGGGGGGGGGGGGGGGGGGGGGGGGGGGGGGGGGGGGGGGGGGGGGGG
>JBAMHX010000001.1:32465676-32478251 GCA_037177515.1 Pseudomugil tenellus
CCAAAATGGGAAACAACCAAACGCTCTTAAAGAGTTCCAGCATTGTTTTGTAGCAGACTTTCCTGGGTGAACACTTGGACCAAAGAGGACCGCCCCCCCCCCCCCCCCCCACCCCCTCCACACAGACAACCTTCTCCATTTGATTCCTTTCCTATCAGTGAGCAAGAGAAAAAGAAAGTGAGTAGGAGAAATAGAAAACGATGCAAGGATGATGACGACAGCAAGCTGGAGCTCAGCGCAAAGCTTCGGGTTATCAAACTCATTAATCTACATGCCATAGTCCCCGGATGAATAATTGTGCGTGGAATTTATCTGCTGCTGTGATAGCTACCGCTCAGCTCTCCCTCCAACACAGCCAACTGTGCATTGTGTCTGAGCCGTGTAATTATTACATGCTTTGTCTTTGCTTTGGGTAGAGGTGATGGTAGGGGTGAAGAACAGAGTCCCACTTGCTCTTCTTCTTCAGCAGGAGAGGGGGTGGGAGTTTGTGAAGCTTAATATTACCAGAATGCTCAAAAATGCTTTTTTCAGGACAAGAAAATAACAAAATGATTAACTGCTTCACAGACATTTCTGGAAAGTGAAACTGTAAAAACAAACATAAAAGCAGCTAAACCGTTTGCAGACAATCAGCTAACACTGATCAGGCTCAACCAGTTCTAAAACTTTGCTACCTTCACTAATTTGATTCAAAGGAAATAAGATGTTCATTCATGTTTGTAGAGGAATTTCACATATTAACTTAATTAGCTTGCTCTTAATTAATGTCTAGTTGAAAGATCCGACCATAAGGCTCCTAAACTGATGTCATTCTGACCTTAGTAAACCATCTGCAAGGCCGGCGTCTTTCCATCAGGAAAATGTTGAGGCGAGATGTCGGTCTTGTTGTCGTAGCCGAAGAACACGCCTCAGATTGACGCACGTGACCAAAGTGTTTAAACAAAGCTCCGCTATCTGACTAGGACAGAATATTTCCAGACTTCTGTGTGACAACAGATCTCTGGAGAGATTTTCCCCGGGTTGTAACCTCGTGTGAAACAACCAAATGTTTGGTTCTGTATGTCTTAATGTTTTGTCTCTTCATGTTTTAATGTTTAACTTCTTTTATTCTTCATTATTAAATTTATATTCTTCTCAAAAGAAACCAGTGTCCTCGTCTTTGACAGGAATAACGGTCATCTGCATGTTATTTACAGCCCACTGTGTTAATGTGCACCACTCAAGCTGGTTATACAGAATTCTGTTAAATAAACGCGACTCCTTCCCACCAAATAACCTGGTTGAATCCCGTTCGGGACAGAATTACATGTTCATAATGTAGAAACTTTAAGAGTTATGATCTGTTTATCTGACTTACTGTACACTCGTCAGATAAAACTTCAGGGTTAAATCAAGGAGATTAGTTCTGCTTTATAATGAGATGACACAAGCTGTTTTTTTTTAAATAGTTAGAAGTACCAAAAACCAAATATTCCAACACTATTGTCTAATTCAGGAGTTTAGGTAACAAGCCATTCGTTTGATTCAGCTGTGTTGGAGAACGATGCATCTAAAAGCGGCAGAATAGTAGCTCTCGTGGTGGCATGATCAGAACCTGGTTAATGCTGGGGACAAGTTCTGTCTCAGTGCAAACAATCACACAGAAACGTGTACGTATCTCAAAGCTGCTTGTTGTCTCCTTTGTCTTTTCTTGTACTTATCCAGATGATGTAAGATCTGGGAACATTAAAGAACAAATAACAGTCTTAACAGCGGGAGACACACAGTGAACAGGTAAACACACTGTGATTGTATTTATCTTATAACAGCTCCTCACCACCTCCAATTGTTCATCTACATATGTGTGTACATACGCAATCCTGCAATCGCTGGCTTTCACACACATTTTAGGAATAATTGTGTACTAGTGAAAAGCATCTGAGAAAATGTTTTTTTTTTTCCCAGACAACAGATGAGCAGGATCCAGAAATGTCATTTCTTGTGATATTTTGTGATTAACACAGCCGGGACAGCAAAGGCCGGGAAGGAAAGGTGGCAGAAAGTTTGTCAGATCATCCAAGCAGACCTAAGGCCTATGCGTGATTAACATACTTTCAGGTAATGGATATCTTACTGTTACCTGTATTGACCAGGCGGCAATCTCTGACTGCCGCTTGTGGGGCTAATAAGGAAGTTAAAATAATTGCAGTTCACACGTCAACGCTGGAGGACTGGCTCCATTAGCGAGCAATGCCCATAGACTCCCATGTTAAAATGTCCAACTTCACAGCTGAAATAAACATGTTTACAGAGTGGCTCCAAAAACTTTTTTCAGTTTAATATGTCAAATTTTACGTCATGAAAACTCTGGGGGGGTGTATTGTTTTCTAACTCTTCGGTTCGTTGTTATTTTAATCTTAAATTTAGAGGCATGTCCTTTTGATTGATGTGTGTTAGAGCGTTATCACTGGTTGCAGCTGCGTACTTCCTGCTGGCTCCACCGTGACGGAGCCTCTCAGCTCCACCTTTTCACCCCGTGATGACAAAACACCAAGATGGCGATGGCAGGACCCGCCTATTGGCTACAAATCCGCTCTTCAGAAACCTATGGTTACCATGATGGTATGCGCTGTCCAGTATTTATACAGTCACTGCTATTGACATTAAGGATCTGGATCTAAAGAAGCTGTTAATTAACACAGTAATTCAAACCTTGGTTTTCACATCATGATTTGTGTGAGCTCATAAAAATGGTGGAGTTTGCAGTATCTAAACAACCACAGACATGGAGAAACCCTGGAACCAGAGAACCTACGTCACCATGGAGGATCAGACATTATTTTTCAGAAATATGAAGAATTTACATCATCCAGGCCAAAAACTGCTGTCAAGTCAAGAATTAAAAAAGAAATAAAAGCAGTCAGTCACAAAGCTTTATTTATTTTACAAAGCAATGCATCAATCCCTAAAACTTCATTTTCCCTTTATGCTCCAACCTACACACCAACATGAGCCGAGGAGCACAACATTTTCCTGCTTTTATACCTGCTCTGGTGCAGGTTAGCTGTTCGGCATACGTTACCATGGTGATTTACCCCAGTAAAAAGTGCACCAGCTTGGTGGTGTAGAAAACTTTGTGTTAGTCCTGTTTCATGGTACAGGCCTCTGGGTTTGCATAAAGCAGATCAACCAGTACCAGTGTGAATGCACCCTCACAGTACCCAATACCTCAGATGGACCGGACCATTCTCAGACTATCAATTAGTCATTCTTTTAATTTTGTTGTAAAAAGAATACACTGTTCTAAGTTTATGTTTTAATTTCCAATAAAATTTGGTTTAATGAGATTTGTTACATTTCAAGCAAACTTGGGTTGAGTCCCAACTTGTCAGGATGGGGGATTTGCATGGAAATCCACTACTGAGTGAAGAATCTGTGGTTTGGACAATCTGTTAAAGGGTGTCTGTAGGGATCAGTGTGTGTGTGTGTGTGTGTGTGTATGCAACAGCCTGAGGCAAGCTTGTCCTTGAGACAACCTCTGTTTGCAGATCAGACTTAAAGACAGCATTGTGTGTTGTAATTTGTTTTTTCCTGCTGGAAGGTCATCAAGCCTATAACAAGTTTAGAGGAAGGTTTGGGGGGGGGGGGGAATGGTGCGGAAGGATTTCCTTTGATTGTAAAAGTCTAAACAGACTCTTTCCCAATGTCACATTCATCATTTTCTAACAGCTAATATCTCTGGATGAAACCAGAGAATAGTGACCCTCCTCTCTGTTCCAGAGGTGGACATAGGGGAGGATAGAGGGGACAAGGGAAGACATGGGTCAACCTTCAGATGCCCCCACCACTGTCTAGAGGGAGCGAGTGCGAGAGGTGATGTTTTTTAAAAAGCTCTCCTGACCTGTAGGCACTCAGTTGAATGTTTGCTTAAATGGACGTGCCACAGTTTTAAAATGTGCTTTGTATAGCAGATTTCGAAATGCACTATTACATTTCAAAGGACACATGTGTTCATCACATACATTCTCTTTTGCTCTCACACCATATACACACTAGCAGATCCACAAAAACACACACTTATCTGAGTTGCATAGGGCATCGGTGTCAGCCTGAAGGTTTCTGGCAAGGTCTTCTGGGTAATTCTCATTCACCTTGTCCAGGGTGTATGAGCTGAGCAGTGTCCGTTTGTGTGTATGTTACAGATGTGTGTGTTTGCTTCTTTTGCTGGTACTGTGGGCGATCTGACTCATTTCTAAGACAGAAGAAGGGAAAACAAGAAGTTTTGGAGGTCACAAACAAATTACAGTCTGTGTGATGTTGTCTGGGTTTGTTTGTGCTTGTGTTTTTGTGTGCGTGTGTATTCCAATGTAGTAGCAAATTGGGGAAAGCGTGCTGTTGTGACTACAGGAATTTGTGGAGACTGTCTATATGCAAATGATAAGAGGATGTGAACATAATGACCTGGCATTGAGAAAGTCCACGGCTCCTGTGCTGTTCAGAATGAGGTGGAAGAGGAAAGAAAAACCTCATGAGACTGGAGAAGAGCATGGGAGGTAAGTTTGGTGTCTTTTCATGGTTGGTTTGTGTGTAAAACTCCAGCATTTAGCTGTAAAAATGTTTAATATTTATAAAAAAAACTGAATATAATAGAAATAATTTTAACCTTTTAAGCAATTTATCAGTTTTCACTTTTTACCAAAAGTCCGATTAGCAATACCTTATAAAATCTCATCAGAGATGGAAAAATCCCAAGCACTGCAAAGAAAGCCTTATTGGTCTCGTATACTGAACTGCAGAAAGCTTGGAAACTTAATATCCATGGCCATCTGGCGGCGTGTGATATCTGGGACTTGGACAGCGCATCTGAAAAAATGGATCAAGGGAGGCACAGCTGTGAGAGCTACCGTATGCCGGAATGACTTGTATGCAGTTTTGTTATTGCAGGTATTCTGTGATTCTGCCTGTGGCTCCAAGTCCACCCTGGATTCAGCTCCAAAACGGCAATGCCGGATAAGCTTTAGTAATTGATTCCTCGTTTATCCAAAAAATATCCACACAAGGGTGGAAAATGTGTTCCCTGCTTCTTCCTCCTTCATTTTAATCTCTTCTTGCTAAAATAACCAAAGCTACATGCCACAATTTCGTACAGAGGGTTTACTTTTACGTACGAGGGTTTACTTTTACGTACACTTAGTTTACTTTTACGTACAGAGGGTTTACGTTTACGTACAGTTAGTTTACTTTTACGTACAGTTAGTTTACTTTTACGTACAGTTAGTTTACTTTTACGTACAGAGAGTTTACGTTTATGTACAGAGGGTTTACTTTTACGTACAGAGGGTTTACTTTTACGTACAGAGGGTTTACTTTTACGTACAGTTAGTTTACTTTTACGTACAGAGGGTTTACGTTTATGTACAGAAGGTTTACTTTTACGTACAGAGGGTTTACTTTTACGTACAGAGGGTTTACTTTTACGTACAGAGGGTTTACGTTTACGTACAGATTGTTTACTTTTACGTACAGAGGGTTTACTTTTACGTACAGTTAGTTTACTTTTACAGACAGAGAGTTTACGTTTACGTACAGTTAGTTTACTTTTACGTACAGAGGGTTTACGTTTACGTACAGATTGTTTACTTTTACGTACAGAGGGTTTATGTTTACGTACAGAAGGTTTACTTTTGAAACATGTTAAGCTTTGGGAAAGTTTCTCTGAACAAATTTTTTTCAGTTTTGGTAAATCACTTTGCAAGTGCCAGATTAATATTCTAGTTTCTATTGGCCTTACTGGGAGACTAAACCTTTAATTCTGTTAACCTTTAATTCTGTTTACCATCAGAAACCATGTTTCTGATGGTAAAAAGCTTCTTAGTGAAGCTTTGATGTGGCTGCTGAAAGTCAGCACTGAGTCTATCAGCACTCCAAGTTTACAGACTTGATTGGTAGTGTGTATTGGTAGTTTTAAGAGTCTCCAGGTGTTTACTGATGCTGGCCCTCTTCTCTTTGCTACCAAAAAAAAATAATCTCAGTTTTATTTTTATTTAGTTGCAGAAAATTTTCTCTCATTTAGGTATTAATTTGCTCCAAACAGTGACACAGTAGGTCTGTTGGTCTGCAGTCGTCTGGTGACAAAGACACATAAAGTTGTGTATCATCTGCATAACTGTGATAATTGATATTTAAGTTCTGTAATAGTTGACCCAAAGGAAGCATATACAAGTTGAACAGAAGAGGTACATGGACCGACTCCACCGTCATGGCCACTCGCTCAGATTCATGCCTGCCAACAAAAAAGCACATTTCCATACTTCATCTTGATATTTTTTACATCGCACCCATCATTCATCTCACAGCACTGTGTGTTTCTATTATCCAGAGACTCAAGTTTTTTTTCCTTTTCTGTCCTCTGAAATAAATTGACAATGGAAAAGACTTCCAGAGTCACTCAGCTTGTGGTGCGCTCTACCTGAAGGGAAAAGACCTTTGACCTCCTGTTTGCCGGAGTGTCACCAGACACCTGCTAATTGCTGGGATAGCCACCAGCGTCCCCACAACCCTGAATCAGAACATTATAGAAAATGACTAAATGAAGAATCCATTTATAGAATTGATGTCTTCTGCCTGTTTTTGATAGCATGACATTAGACAGACACCAATGACCAAATTCTTCACTATTTAAGAAATGGTTGGATTGGAGAGTCAGGTGCTGACTGGTCTGATATAGAGAGTAGATATTGCCTTTGGCCAATATTTCAATATTTTTTGGGCACTTTTGGTTGCCAATCCCAACAGCACCCCCAAGTCCAAGTAAATTTTAATCTTCCATGCATGTGTCGGGAGAGAGAACCTCTGGGTACATATTCTCACCTTCCAAAGACATGCATGCTTGGTTAGCTGGTTTGTACTAAGTGATTCCTAGTAGTGAGTGTACCCATCCTCTTGCTTGTTCATTGGAAGGATAGGCTCCAGCTTCCCTATGACCCTAAAGTGGAATAATTAGAATAGAAAATATATAATTGTAGTTTATTTTTATTTGCCTTACATAAAACATGGTTGATAAATCTCCCTCCCATAGTGTGAGATGAACCAATCTGCAGATAAACATTGGTACAAGCACAGAAACTGGTGGTGAACTTCATGAAAATCCAGCTCATCGAGTTGTCCCTTTTCTTTTAAGCAGTTGAGGGTGGAAATAACCCAGGAAAACTCATTCAGGGAACTGGACAGGAGTAGAACCGCTGTTCTTCACTCCTGAGAAAAATGCCAGAGTCTGCTTTCTTTCCTGCAAGGCTGGATTTCTCTGCTGCGCTGCCTCTGATTTATGAGGCTATGGTGGCCAGTGGCATTTCAGCAGTGGGACTACTGGGGTACAGCACAAAGTGGGCAACATCAAAAGACTTAAATGTTTTCAGACGTACAGCTCTACAATAACATTAAAGTGGACTTTATTCTACACCCTGTTATAAAACCCTTTATATATTTCATGCATTTAATTAATTTAATGTAAATAGCCAATTTGCAGGCTGCACGGCGGCGAGGTGGTTAGCACTGTGGCCTCACAGCAAGCAGGTTACCGGTTCGATCCCCGGCTCGGGCAGTAGCCTATCAGTTTGCATGTTCTACCCGTGTTAGCATGGGTTCTCACCCGGTTCTCCGGCTTCATCCCACAGTCCAAAGACATGCACCTTGGGGATAGGCTGACTGGAGACTCTAAATTGCCCATAAGTGTGTGTGTGGTTGTTTGTCTATGTGTGTGGCCCTGTGATAGGCTGGCGACCTGTCCACGGTGTACCTTCACTTAGACAATAGAGCCACAATGGAAGTTCTGCTGTCCATGAAAATAAGTACCTATTTTTTTACAATTATATTAATACAGTGTATTAATGATATTAATACACTGATTCGATATAGTATTTCAAGCATACTGATGTGGAAACATTCATTTACATTATGAAACATAGAACTGACCCTTGGTTGGGTTTCTTTTGCACTTCCAGTGAGAACAACAGTTATGTCAGTCCAGGAAAACCATGTTTCTTTGTAAAACTAGTGTTTACTTTTTACAACTCTGCTCAGTCCTGTACATGTGAGAAAAGCAAAGATGCTGCAGACAGATAGGGGCAAGCAACACTAAAGGTGGAAAACAAAATTTCTTACGAATTTGGATCATTTATTTGTTTAGCTATGTAATCTATTTAGAAACAGATTATTTGATGAATTAAAACCAGCCACTGTGTGTGTGTAATTGTTAAATTTAATGCAGGCAGTTGGGACTTGTTCTTTGTTAGAATTCACACAGAAGGGATGTTAGGTTCAACCTGAAAATACTCCCTTTCTGATAGATTAATGAAAATCGGTACGGTAAGCTGAAAGGAGCTTAAGAAATGGTGTGATCATGTGTTGTGTTATTTTCACCCTCGACTGATGTGATAAGCTAAATGCTGCCCAGAGGGTTAGAAATATATCTATGAAATTATGTCACCTTCTGCCTGAGAAATTTATTAGCGGCACACAAGTATTGCCAATTATATGTAATTACCAGCTAATAGGCTAAATATTGAAGCAGTGTGTGAAGAAGAAATTTTATTAATATAGGTAATGATCGTTAGGATCGATTCAGCCAGCAGAGCACACATCAAACAAAACTACAGAATAATTACAGGTCAAGCAGCATGTGAATTTAATAGCTGGACACAGATGCATTTGATTTGGTTTAGTCTTCCTTCAGATTTAAACCCCTCTGGATTAATGACTCACACTGCTGCTCTGTGTGCTCTGGGGCCTGGCTTTTGTGCTACTGACACAAGTTAAATGTGTCTGTCCGTGGTTTTGGGAATGGTTAGGTTGCAGATGGTTATAAATAACAATTTCACTCAGTTTACAGCTTTTATATTGGCATTTGATTGATGCCAGTTTGACATGAACTGGACAGAACTACAAGAGGTAAAGCATGTAAAAACACAACAAGAGAAACAACAACAAGACAACAAGAATAAAATAACCTGGAATAAGTGAATAGGATTGTCAGTTAAGTACAAGAAAGATAAACCCAAATACCCATAAAGTGTCCCTCCATCATTACTGCATGTTACAACCTGGCACCATCCATGTATACATCCGTCCGTCCGTCCATCCATCCATCCATCATCATCCATCCATCCATCCATCCATCCATCCATCCATCCATCTGACACAAATATCTGCGGTGTAAAAAAACCCCTAAAACAAAATAAATATATAAAAATGTATGTGTATGTGTAAGAAGCTTCAAACCGCTATGAGGTTTTCCATACTGAAGCGGATTAACAGAAAGTTAAAAGTTTAGTTATTTATTTTCAAAAATTAGGTTATTTGTAGAGCTGTGTCCCATTTTCTGAGTAATGGAAAACACAGAAATTAGTAAAAAAAAACTAAACTGGTTTGGAGAAAATAAAAATAAATAAATGGGGACACAACATTTCCCTTTTTAGTACTTCCAGCCCATCCAGGTGTATTTTAAAAGCCTTGGTGGTTCTCAAGGACTGGAATCCTGCGTTCCATACCATGCTGTCCTGCTCCATTCAAATTAAATTAAAATTAAATGGATTCAACAGCTTATCAAGATCTGCACAGTGATTTATTCATCTGAATCTGGTGTATTGGAGCAGGGATACGTGGAAAGTTTTCAGAACGAGGGCCAAGGTTCCTCACCTCTGTCGTAAAGTTTCCCTATTCCAGCAGAAACAGATCTGCCAGTATGTCCTGGATCATTTCACGGGCCTCCTGCTGGTTGTGCCCAGAACTTCTCACCACCAAGGCATCCAAGGTTCACCATCAACAGGGGTCAGTAATACAGCCCTCCACATATAGGCTGTCCCAAATACACCCTGAAAAGTCTCCAGTTGATCCAAAATGCTGCAGCGAGGTTTCTGACGAGAACTAGCAGAAAACATATTTTTCCAGTTTTAGCATCTCTTCATCGGCTCCCTGTTGAATTTAGTAAGGAGTTAAAAATCCTTCTCCTTGCATACAAAGCTCTCAGTCACCGAGCTCCATTGTATATCAGAGATCTCATAGTTCCATATATTCCAAACAGAGCACTTCGCTCTCAGACTGCAGGTCTACTTGTGGTTCCCAGAGTCTATAAGAAAACAGTGGGAGGAAGAGCCTTCAGGCTTTTAAGCTGCGCTCTTATGGAACCAGCTCCCAGTGTGGGTACGCAAGGCGGACACCCTCTCTGCCTTTCAAACTTAAAAAACTTTACTTTGCAACATATCTTACATTTGGGGATAGTATAGGTAGACATCCCATGATGCACTGAGGACTTCCAATTATTATCTCTGCTGCTTTTTTCCATGTATTAGACAGTACTGGCATCATTAATCTATTTCGCTTTGTCTGCAGGTCTTATTTTCCTTTCTCTGCAGGTCTTCCTGGATAGCAGCTGCAATGTATATTAATCTGTCTTTCCTGTTCTCGAGGCAGATGGCTGCCCTCCCTGAGCCGGGTTCTGCTGGAAGTTTTGCCTTCCATATTATAAGGGAGTTTTCCTTCCCATTGTCGCCGCATGCTTGCTCAGGATGGGAGAATGGATCAAAGTCAAGATTTGATGCAGTCTCTCTGGTTCCCTATATAAGGCTATTTTTATGAATTGGCTGATCTCTGTGAAGTGACTTGAGATGACATTGTTGTGAAATGGCGGTATGAAAATAAAGTTGAATTGAATTGAAATCCAACATGGCAGCAGCACTGAGACTGCTGAGAAATCAGCTGAGATAATTCAGTGTTGGAATCTGAAGGGGAACAGGTAAATTCATGCATATGGATTAGTAGGCTAAACAACCCTGATTAAGGAAAGAATCCAGGTGGTGAAGTGCTGTGGGGCCAGCCAGGGGTTAAACTGGATCCAGAATGAACAGAGATCAATTTCTGAGGTACAATCCAGATCCTGAATCCAGCAGAGAATTGAGCTCTGCTAGTCAAAGCAGACATGAAAGAGAAATCCAAATCCAGAAAAAGGTTTACTAAAACAACTAGTCGAAGGTCAAAATCATGCAGGCTGAACAAGTGCACAATCCAGAATCCTACTCAGATAAAGGCAGAGGTCAGATGTCAAACTCCCACATCCAAACAAGTCAGAAGTAGAGTCCAAATCACGTCAGATCAAGCCATTGATATGGAACAAAAGCCTGGAAAGTCGCTAGGTGACAGGCATGACAGCAGGGGTGTCCAAGTCCGGTCCTCGAGATCTACCATCCTGCAACTTTTAGATGCATCCTTTCTCCAACACAGCTGAATCAAATAGCTGAATTCTTTCCTCTGCATGTCATCCAGCTCTACAGCGGCCTGGTATTGAACCATTCATTTGATTTGATTTGATTCATGGCAACAACCTCAGGACTTCTCACAACTCAATGACTCCATACCTCCCGGATATGTTTACATCTGTCAATCTCGCGGCTCCGGTCGCGGAGGAGGGCTCGCGATAATTCATCGCGAGAAGTGGAAGGTCACTCCCGTGTCCCTCCCTCCCCTCAGCTCAATGGAATGCCTTGCTTGCAGTTTGTCCAGACCCACTTCCACCATCATAGCTACAGTTTGTCGCCCCCCTAAACCACATGCGGATTTCATGAACGAACTCTCTGCTCTGGTTACACACCTATTCACACTCTCATCAAAAGTAATTCTTTTGGGGGATTTTAACATTCATTTGGACAATTGTACCCTCCCCCTTAGACTTTGCATCAGCTTTAGATAGTTTTGGTTTCCATCAGTTTGTCAACGTTCCCACCCATACTAAAGGTCATACACTAGACTTAATCTGCTGTTCTGGTCTCACCCCATCCAAATGTACTGCCGATGAACTCACCATTACTGATCATTTCCTTCTGTCATTTACTGTCACACTTCAGCTCACTGTAGTCAAGACCCCACGTATCATCTCCTTCCGTAATATAAAGGACATAAATATAGTAAAACTCTCATCCTGTATCAGTAACATGCCCACCTTTGGCCCTCTCCTCACCCCAGATGAACTGGTTGATCATTATAACAACAATCTGCAACAGATTCTCGACCACCTAGCCCCAGTAAATACTCGCTCAGTTTCATTTTCACAAACTGCCCCCCTGGTTTACCCCTGAACTCCGGACTCTAAAAGCTACTAATCGCCAGCTGGAACGTCTCTACAGGAAAACCAGTCTCACCATCCACAGAGATATGCACCACTCACATCTGCAGCACTACAAGGACTTAATCACCAAAACCAAAGCGGACTACTTTTCTAGTATCGTCTGTTCCAATCATGGTAACACAAAGGCACTGTTTTCACTGGTCAACAAAATCCTCTAACCCCCAGACTCTCTCCACTCCCACCTACACTCACCTGACAGTTGTACGTCCTTTATGGCATTTTTTTAATGAGAAAATTCTTAAAATTCATCAACAGCTAAGTCACGAATGTTTTACTCCCTGTCAGCCTTTCTCCATCTTCCAGACGCTCAGGAAATTTCAGACCTCATCTGTAAATCCAAGTCTTCCACCTGCCAGCTCGATCCACTCCCTACAGCTCTAGTTAAATCCTGCCTCCTCCCGCTGCTCCCTCTTATATCGGC
>JBAMHX010000001.1:32478351-32508295 GCA_037177515.1 Pseudomugil tenellus
ATTCCATATCCATTTTCATTGCTACGCGGATGACACCCAGCTCTACATTTCTTGTAAACCTAATGTTACACTCCCCCCGTCCTCCCTCACTACCTGCCTTTCTGAAGTCAAATCCTGGCTCACCGCAAACTTTCTCAAATTAAACAGTGATAAAAACAGAAATTCTTCTCATAGGAACCAAATCCACTCTCTCTAAAGTTTTTCTTTCTCCATTGATAACTTCTCTGTGTCCCTCTCCGTCCAGGTTAAGAGTCCGGGTGTCATCCTCGACAGCTCATTATCATTTCATGCACACATCAATAGCATCACTCGTTCTGGATACTTCCATTCACGCAACATTTCTCGTCTCTGCCCTTCCCTAACCCCCCCGTACTGCCTCGGTTCTTGTCCACAGTCTCGTCACCTCCCGCATCGATTACTGTAATTCACTTCTCTTCGGTCTCCTTCAGAAATATTTACACAAACTTCAGCTGGTCCAAAACTACGCAGCACGCATCATCACCACAACACCCTCATTTCACCACATCACCCCCATCCTACAGCAGCTGCACTGGCTCCCAGTTTCATCACTGTTCCCTCCTTCCGTCTCAGCACCATGGGGAGGAGAGCATTCAGCCGTTCCGCCCCTTATCTCTGGAATTCCCTCCCACCACACATTCGTAACATTAACTGTTTACACCTGTTCAAATCCCACCTCAAAACTCACCTGTTTAAAAAAGCATACTGCCTGTAGTCCTTTTATTTTGTTGTTTTATTGTATTTTAACCTGTTTTATTGTTTGCTTTTATTATTCAGTGACTTTGAGAGTCTTGAAAGGCGCTTTTAAATAAAATGTATTATTATTATTATGATTCAGGTTGGGCAAAGGTTAGTAGTTGCAGGAGTTGCAGAATGGTGGACCATACTTGGGCACCCCAGTACTAAAGTATTAGTGCAGGGGTGCACAAGTCTGGTCATTGAGATCTACCATGCTGAAACTTTTAGATGCATCCCCTACCCAACACAGCTGAATAAAAAAAAGGTCTTTACCAGGCCACAGCAAAGCTGTATGACAGAATGTAGATGAAGGGATTCAGCTATTTGATTGAGAAAGGTTTCATCTAAAAGTTGCTGGATTGTAGATATTAAGGACTTAACTTGGAGGATCCTCCATTAGTGATGCTCAGTGTAGCCTAACTAGACATGAACACGTCCTCTGAATAGGTCTCCTGTGATGTCCATATATATATTCTGATTTCTGTGCTTTCTGGGCTTTAAAACATTAAGGTAACCAGACTGTAACAAAAATAAAAGCACAGGGCTGCTGTGGTGGAGGTGTAGTGTGGCCAACTTCTGATTGGTTAGTCGTGAGTTTGGTTCCCACTCTGTCCAAAGTCTGCATGTTGAAGTGTCCATGAGCAAGACGCTGAACCCCAGTTGCTCCTGGTGGCCAGGCTAGCGCTGGTGTGCATGGCAGCTCTGCCACAATCAGTCTGTGAATGTGAATACGTGGATAGCAGGATCTGCAATCCGCTCTGATCATCAAGAGATGAAAATAAAGCACTATATAATTGAACACCATATAAAAACATATAAAAAATTGACCAAACAGAAAACAAAGTGGTTGGAAGAGAGAAACATATTTGAATTGGAACACAGAACATAGTTTGTTTTGTGTTTACACTGTATTTGTCCTGCATTGTGTACTCTGCACATTCAGTGTGTGCACATCTTCATGCATGTCAGTGTTCCTTGTTGCATTGGTTTGGAGTGGAAACAGAGTCATCACTAAGAGGACATGTTAGTGGAGAGCAGACAGGAGGTGGGGAAAGGCAGGTGGGGACAGGAGACACAGATACACTGGTAAGTGTTAGTGATGGACTAGACAATAGAAGGTGATGTAGGATTTAAATCAACTCTTTCTTCCTCTGAGCACCAGTGGCTGATGGGTGAAGAAATACCTCTGTGATGCCATCTGCTGCAATCCTGCAAGCAAAGTCCATGAATCTGCTTAATTCAGAGATTTTTTCACTTTCTTGTCTAACTTTTGTGTTGTAGCAGATTGTAATTAAAGTTTAATCCAAAGACTAATGGCTGGATGGGAAAGTCAAGTAGTTGTCCTTAGTTAAAGTGCTGTGAGCAGAGAAACAAGCAAGCAAATACTTCCCATTCCAGTCTCCCACAGTGGAAAACCAGTTAGTTGCTCTGGAAATGAAAAAATGTGAGAAAATAATGAAGTTCCAAGTCCTTATTTGTTAACGAGTCATAGGAACTGTCCTAAACTCTCCTACAAATTGAATTTTTTGTCCTTTTACATAAAAATAAAAAAATTTTGTAAACATGGACATCAGTCAAACACATCTAAGTCGGTAATCATCTGTTGATGAATCAAGCATGTTCTCAATTGCATATTATTTCAAATCAATACACAATTTCAACATTAAATGGGACTAATTCTTACTCAGTGTCTCTTTAAATACTTTGTTGAAATAAAGGTGACATGATTTGATGTGACTTGCACACTCTTAGCATCTCTGCAGTAGAGATGCTCCCTATAGAGATCATATCAGCTTGATGTGGATTTGTTTAAGACAAATTATTTTATTTTAGAGCAAGAAAGAAAGAAAACAACAAGCATGGAGCCAACTTGTTTTCCAGATCATGCTGGTGATCAGAAACCTTCTTGGAAATTTACCAGAGCAGTTTTTGTATCTTTAGTATGACTCTGCCACACAACGTTCTGAATCACAGCAGAAATTAACAGGATATCATTTGGGAACTGACTTGTGATCAGAAGTCAGTAGGTGCATTTCCATTATCCCTAGATTCTCTAATCAACTAATGGAAACACCTACATTTGGAAAAAACTCAAATATTGCTAAAATGTTTTTGTGCTCTCAAGAAGTGGTTTTTCAGACATTTTCAAATAGCAGTTTATCGCAAATAGGTAATGAAAAGACTTTATTTGCATTTCTGCATACCCAGATGTCATGTAGTAGGTCACGTGACCAGTTAAGATGGCGCGGTATAGAGTAAACAACCGGCATGGTGGGCGTGGCCACTTAGGTAGCCCTGCCCCCAGCATGGTGTGGTCCTTGCCCCTCAATTTTGACTACAGACTGGCTCCTGTCGGGTGGCGGGCTGGAGGTCCTTCGACTTTGCCGGTGTTGGTTGGCTCCTCTTCCTGTGGGGGTTGCCTCTGGGCTCTTGGGGCCCTGGGCCTGCACTCTGCCTGGACCGGCGGGGTCTGTCCCCCAGGCTGCGGGAGGCTCTGGTCCAGACTTCCCTGTTCCGCCTTCTGGTTGGATGATGGGCTAGTTCCGGGACCGGGTGGCTGGGGTCCCTGTTTGGGACTGGCTGCTGTTTGTTCTGGTCTCGGGATTCCCCTGCCCTGCCTCTGACCTTTTGAGCAGAGCGGGGTGCCTAAGCATGATCACTTTCCTGCAAGCCCTTTTTACCTCGTACATTCTGCATGATGACACAGTCACTAAGATCTCTTAGATTATTCAGTAACAGTCATTCTTCCTTATTCCTATTTGTTTCCTCTGCGGGAGCTCATGAGATCCCTTTTCTCTTAATTTCTCTTTCCTTTTCTCTTGTTTTCTTATCCTTTTTCTGTCCCCTCCGGCTGTCTCCAGCAATACTTGGAAACTCTGTCAAACTAAAATGTAACTAAAATAAATAAAGAATTCCAATTATCGAGAGGAACTTTGTATATACATATATACATATAATTACTCTTAACAGAGTTTGCTCAGCATGAAACAGCAGACAGATCACCTGCACGCCTTTATGCTGGACAAGATGAAGTTTAAAAAAAAAGATTTACAATGTGAAAATGCAGAGTTTTAATGGGTTTAGAAAGGGAAATGAGTAAGGATGGCTCAAAAACCTGAAGCAAATTTTCTGCAGCATGTAGAAAACCTCAAAATAATCCTTTGTAATAACATTGCGTGTGGCGCAATTGGCTTCATGCACAGCTCCATTACTTCCTAAACTTAAGACAACTCCTTTCTTTCCTGTTTTTCATTACTGAAAGAACTGATTAATCCAGGTGTTTCTGACCTCAGTAACACACAGGCAATGGCCAGACACACCTGGACTAATCAGTCCGTCCAGCTGACTCGATTTTGCAAAACTTAAGGCTTAAGCGCTAAACACTGTTTAATAGAAACACCTGCAAATCCAAATAGTAGTTTTTCTAAACTATACAAATATTGCTTTTATTTTGGAAAAATGGTATTGGAAACACTGCTAGTATTCTCGTGTCAAATATATACAAATCTGTGCACAAACATAGTTGATAAATGAAAACCTTGGTGTGGAGTTTAATGATATCTAGCAACACAGGTGCTGTTTACAACTAACTATCCCAAGTTGCAAGTAAAAATGATGGTTTTAATATAGACACGGAAGCTTATCTGTTGGATTTGTGTTTGGAATGTCCATTCTGGGCTACCTTAGAGGAAAGATGACACATGATGTGACTCAGAGAATTAACCACATACTCTACAGCTATTATAGGCTCATTTTAAAGTAGAAGAGGATATCTGAAGAGTATATTTAAAAGTACCATCCCGGAAAAGGCTTAAGACAAATACAAAAGAAAAACAAGCTTCTATGTTTCTTTTCATTGCGTTGGACTGATAAAAATGAACCTAATAGGCCCATTAACGCGTAACGTCACGATTAGCTGCTCATTGACATAGTTTAAGGCTGGTGGCAGGAGTACACATTCACAGCTGCCATAAAATATATTAAATAGAGCGTAGTGTAATCTATTTGTAGTTTTTTACAGTTTGTAAACAAAGATTATGCCCACTTCGTGTAGTGCAGTAAGTTCCATAAACAGAACATTATGAACGTGTCGTCTTTATTCTAAACATGTTTATGATCGTGAGTACAAGTGTAGCGATTCTTGAATGGTTGCCAACAACTATGATGTCACACCAGGATGTGGATCTGCATTTTTATTCTGAAAACAGCATGAGGGAGCAAGTCTGAGCTGATGGCAACGGTGCAGTCTCTCTCCGCCTCTCATACGAAAGTTTCTCATCTTTTTTTTAAATTACAGTAATTACAATAAAATAAAAATACATTGAAGTACTGTCAATATAATACAGGCCAAATATTAATAAAAAAGCAACAAAATAGAAAGAAGCAATGCACAAAAAATAAAATGCCCAAACGGTGAACACATCTGATTTTTGCCAGATGTATTCCTGCAGGGAAACGAGTTAATCTGTTGCGTGTCCAATGTGCCTTTCCGTATGCACTTTCAGGATGCAGGATGAGATCGCTTCATGATTTTACAGATCCGATGGTATTTTTTACTGCTGTAGGTCAGTTAATTGAAAACTGAGGACAGTGTTTTAGGGCAGCGCTGTTGTACCGGCCAACTTGTATAACAGTAAAGTAGTGAGATGAATGATAGACTGATGTAGCCAATGTATTGTTTTTTATGTCATGTGATTGACTGATTCCACCTTCGCGATCAATGAGCACCCCTGAGCCAATAATTAATTCTTTCATCATTAATTCCAGCCTTAAAAACTTTCCGTGTGTCGATGTCAGCTGTTGCTCCTTTTGGTGTTCGTGCACACCGCTGAATTGAGTTGCTCTGCAGATTATCGTGGCTTTGATAAACAATAAACCTTTTTGATAATAAAAGTCTGGTAGACCTCCGTCAAAGCTGGAAAATTATTTGACAATCACTGTGAAATAGATTCACTAAAATAATCCGCTCTGTCCGATATGCAGCGTGTGTGTTGTGGACACACAGCAATCCGTCTCACCTGCTGGCAGTCAGATACTTACAGCTTCATAAATGTTTAATACAGGCTTCAGATCAGTTCTCCAAGAAAGAACAAAATATATAATGTCTGTTTTATATACACACACATTCTTCAAACTCACACAAAGAGTCAAGCCTTTACTTTGATTGTAGTCTTAAAATGTGCGGACGCAAGAACGTAACTCCGTAAGAAGCACAGTGAGTCATTTGCACTGTAGTATAAAACTTCATGAACATGCCCACAAACTAAAAAAATATATCCGTCCAGCGATTTGTAAGCTTTCAAGGCTTCGGCTGTGAACAACCCAGGAGTGTTTATTAAATAGTTCCCAATGTCGCCATACTGCACAGGCGGCCAATTCGACAGGTTATTGTCCCACTGCCTTTCGTCCATTTCAAAAGGATCTGGCAACAAAACACCACGCACATACAACTTCTTTTTGTATCTTTTACGATCCCTGTCCGATAAATATACAAGATGGTTCTCTTTTGCTTTTAAGCGACTTGATTTTAGATTCTTGTCAGTTTTCACTGTGTAAACACTATGAGTTATGTAATATCTTTTGCCGACGGCTAGTGCGCATGACCGGGAATAACCGAAAAACAATCAGTGTCTCTATAGTATATTATATTTCTGCTAACATATTTCTCTGAATAAAGGCTGCATCTGAGTTTAACCCCTTAAAGCCTGAAATAACAACTGCTCAGAAAAAAAGTAACAAATGGTTTTTTTTAGTGTATAGTCCTTTTCTTTCTGATGTTCATCAGGGGGCAGGAGATCAGTATTATAAGGTGTGCAACTGGGTTTTGAATAAAGTTCCTACCAGAAAGTGACGCAAAATGTCTTAAAAACTGTATGTATCAAATATGACACATTAGGGATTAAGGAATGCAGAGTACAATAAATTCAGCAACGACTCAAGATTCTTGTCACAAGTTGCTACAGGTAAATTGAGTAAAGTTATCCCAGGCTTGTCTTTCCATCCTCTCTTATCATGCTTCTGAGACAATAATTAAAGCAGGTTGTAAAGCTTAGCTTTGCTTAGCGCTTCAGTTCCACCACTCATCCTGCTCACATTACAAAGCAGAATCTGTTTCACACTGAAACTGCTGTTCAGGTTGCAGGATGAGGTTTTACAAATGTATGATTTATGCACTTTAGTTTGGCTTCATTAAAGAAAAAAGTCCCCTAACTCTGAAACTTGATTTTTATATTACAGCAGATATTACGTTGCGGGAACGTTGGTAAACTTTTTGTGTGTAGGAGCTGACAAACTGTGAGCATGTGTGTAAGTCCAGAAGAAGGATGAATCTATGATATGTATATAATTAAAAACTGTGCAGCAGCAGTGAGAAGTGACCCGTGTATACATGCTATGTTTTGAGGGCAACAAAGAAGATGATAGATGACTTGGTAAGATGTAATATCTCTATACCAGAGGGAGCAATGTGAAATAAATATGGTCACATATGATTGTTAATGTGGGATATATTAACAACAAGGATGATGGAAGAAAAACAGATAAAGCTGAAGTCATGCAAGTGGAGTCATAGAAATATTATGGAAACTGTTGACCTTTTCAAAATATCAGAAAAAAGTAAAAAGTTTCTCTTGTCATTAAATAAAGGTGCTAATTGAAACAAATTACAACCCATGTTAAAAGTGCTGAAAGACTAATTGGATAAGTTCACACCAAGAACACTGATTAAAATGTTTGACCACTTCTGGGGACAGTAAGGCTGAATGTAAAGATACTGTATATAGAAGAACCAGCAAAACCTGATGATATACATGACCCTGTTTTCAGGTCAATGATGTTTAGTGTATGCTAGTAGAAGGGGAGTTTTGAATGAATGACCGACACTGTTGGATTTAATAACAGTTCCAAATTATGTTAAAATATTCCAGTTTTTAAAATGTCTTGTGTGTTTCTCTTTCTTATTTGGGCTGAAAGGTGACAACGTGGCATGACACATGGCGGTCCTGGTGCTGCCTCCAGTTTTCAGTATGTTTGGATGGATTAAGGAAAGATACGCAGTATACACACAGATTTATACACTTAAATATTTTAGGGTGTAAATATTTTTCTACTTTTGGTGGTACACCCAAAGCTTTCCAGTCCTTTGGTGAGGCTCCTGATCTTTTCACTAAAACCCCACTGAAACTAATCATGGTATTGTCCTAAGTATGTCTGACTCCCTGAGGCCAATATAATTATCAGAGTAATATGTTGACATAAAGCTGGGTTTTGGTCAGAATAACACAATATTTTTTCCAGGGACATGTAAACCTGCTGTTTGTGTTAATGAGAACTCGAACAGCATGGTGTGGAGGGGGACAGACCTGTAATGGCTCCATGGATGTAGATTTAGGGGCACACAGGGAACTTTTTACTGTCTAAATAACATTATTTTGCTACAGGAAACTGTAAGCAGAAAACAGCAGCACAACCTGAAGCCTAAGTTTAGTCCACTTACATCCTTCATTGGTTCTGCTATTTCTTATTTGATTATCCGTCCTCAACGTCACTCCATTCCTGCTTTAGTCCGTGTGCACATGCAAGACTCGCTGTGATTATCGCTGGAGTCCAGTGTTGCCAGGTCCACTTATAATAAGCAGCTGTTGTGGAATTTTCTGGTTCCATATTGTTATGGCGTACAATGTACGTAATACATCCTTGTGTCTGGTACAGTTCTATATGGGAACACTATGATCATACAAACAAAGATATTTCATAGATGTTATGTCTCTAGCAATGTGCCAGCTGTAAACTCGTGTCTCTTCGGTACACAGAACTCTGTCCAACCTTCTCCATTGTTACAACTTTGTGTTTTACCCTTTGTTCTTATCATTTTAATAAACCTTTAATATCTTTCAATATCCTCGTCTTTGACAGGCTCGCCATCTCTAACACAACTTTGGGCTTAGTTTTTAAAAAGTGG
Source organism: Pseudomugil tenellus (assembly GCA_037177515.1). Classification (NCBI taxonomy): domain Eukaryota; kingdom Metazoa; phylum Chordata; class Actinopteri; order Atheriniformes; family Pseudomugilidae; genus Pseudomugil; species Pseudomugil tenellus. The sequence continues at coordinate 32,487,068 of JBAMHX010000001.1, forward strand.
CTTGTAAATATCATAGGTCGCTGGTTGCGTTTTTTTTTTTTTGGGGCTTGTTACCAAAACACTGGTTTCTTTTTTGGGCTTAGTTTATTACCTGTATGAATCCTTCCAGAATTTTTCTCACTTATTCATATTAATGTAAAAAGCATCACATAGTAATTTCTTTTCATTGATCGTACACAAAACCGGTTTCCTTGGTAAACATGCTGGCCAAAAACGACGCTTGCCGGTGTTCTTCATCTATACAGTGTAGTATTAACTATCTATAGAGGACGTGCGGTCACGTGATCCCCATTGTTTACATCGCCACATTGGGGGGCAAGAATTCAGTGCTAACCACCACAAGCCGACGAACTAAAGCATGAATCCGGCATAAACACACACACAGCTGGTATGAATCTGATATCAAACACTTGCAAACATATCTGAAATAGCTGGACTGAGTTTCCACAAACAGTTATTTAATTTTGTTGAACTGGAAGATGAAGTGAGGAGAAAAAAATAACCACTACTTGGGATTAACGATCCCTATAATCTCTGCGTTTCATTGATACATTATTTCAAATAGGGGCTCAGCAATGTACATGAAGGTTCTGCTCCTGATTGGAAAATTATTCATAAACTTATCTGTTAAGATGCTGGCATCACTCTCCCACCACTCCTGCTGCAACTTTGTATTTACATGTTTCTCTGTGAAAACATTTCTTGTGCTGCTCTTTTATAATCCCCTTAAAACGATGCTAGAGAAAACGTGCCACTACGGTTAGATAAAAACTTTAAAATAACAAGATTTGCTCCGCTGTGACCATCATTTATGTTTACTTCCTGTGTTACAACAATAGCTGTCCCCTGACCCCATTGGGCACTAGACATAAGCGATGAATGCAGCCTTCAATTAAATTATTTTAATTTTCATTATTTCTCCAAAAGTGTTTTAAAGACTTTAGTTGTATTTTAAGACGTATATGTAGATATAGATTAAACTAACGCGCCCTGCGGTCACAGATTCTGATGGGTCAGATTTTGTTGTGACACCCGAAACACGATGACATCACTCACGTTATCGTCTCTTTATAGTCTATTAATGATCTTTTAATCAAGCAGGACCCTTTTTACAAATGTGAAACCCACAGCCTACCTGTTATAACGCGTTAACTGCATAATCTGCTGGTAGCTCAGGCTTCCCAGTCCTCTGTCTCACAGCTACAATCCATTTGTCTCATCTGTCATTTTTTTCAGTATATTGTACAATGACAGGCCGTTCTTTTGGCCGTGTATATTCCTACACCGGAATGCGGAGCATAAAATTAGCATTTAACTCGGAAAAATACCCCAAACACTACAATCTGTCTGAGTTTAACTGGTTTAGAGATCGGTCAGTGCCCCCCAAAGCAAACGTAGCATCAGCTGCACATCCTCTATATGTTGTTGGTTATGTACAATTCATTTATACTTTCCTTAAATTTAAAAAGCTATATAAAGTTTTTTTTATTATTTTTATTTTTTATCACTAAAATGGCAGTTTAGTAAATGCTAAAATCTTTTTACTTATTTACTAATGAATACTGCATATCTATTTACTTACTTACTCTATTTACTATATATATATATATATATATATATATATATATATATTATATTTAAAACATCACTTCGAAGTATGCAGACCCTGAATTGAAACACAGCCAATGTTCACTAGACACATCAATATAGACCACAATGCATTGCGGCTGAAGCTTACAATGATGGAAATGACGCAAACTTCAGAGCAGTTTAACAACAAAAAAGTATAGAAAATATTTTTTTATTCCTTTTTATTGAATAGATATGATGCAAAGAAAAAATAAAATACAACATAAGAAAATAAAACACAGCTGCTACTTTTCATACATTAAGTGACTTTTTAAAGTAGAAAATCTGACCTAAATAATAGTGTCTTCAGCCTGAGTTTGAACCATAGAATGTGTCAAAAAATGTGGATGGAGCCTCTGTGACACCCCCTATAGCTTTCTGAAGACCTGAAATGAACCTCGGACAGCATTTCCCATCTTGGCAGTCTCACGCAAACCATCACTCTAGAAACTACACAAAATGGGCAAAGAGGGGAGCTGCGAGTGTGCAGGTGGATGATCGATCTCTAACAAACTCTGAGCTTTCTGAAGCTAATGCTAACCAAGTTCATCTTAAACTAAGCAAAATAAAAATAAAATTTGCTGCACAAATGGGATTCATACGTCCAATATATGTTGATGTGAAGGAAAATATTCTCTTAAAAAATTATTTTTCATTTAATATAAACAAAATATTAAACACTAAGTCTGAACACAAAGGTTATAAATATAATTTTACATGATCCTCAGATGCCTCAGCGTGAAGGCAAGTTAACAACCTGTTTTTTTACATTTATTTAGATTTTTGCTCTGTATAGCTGAATTTAATAAAAAAAGTTTAAAGTCCACAGTTTGAGGGCAAAGGTAACATATTTTTCCCAACCCTAAGACTTACTTTGAACAAAAAGTGTGCTCAGAAAATATCCCAGTTTGGGTTTGCCTCAGACACCAGTTTACAGTTACAGATTACTCTGAATATTTGCCTAATCTGGATCAACAGATCAGTCTTTACTTGTGGCAACTTGTAAACAACCGTGCATAATGTTTAGGTTGTCAGAGTGAACTGCTCATATAAATCAAATCTATTTACTATAAAGGCAATTTTCAACAACAGCCTCTTGCATCAAAAACTGAATAGTCGGGTCTTTAATGAGAAAACACACACACACAGACTGAAAAGAAAAGCAGACCTGCAGGGAGTCGACACACAGCTGTATACACTGTAAGAACATAGATCTGAGTAATGCTTGCTGTGCCTTGATCCTCTCCCTCTTGAACTTGTCTTGCTTTAGCCTCAGCCCGCCTGAGCTTCTCATAGAAAATGACACACATGGCTCAGAACTTGTTCTCTGACACACATGCAGGCTAACGATTAAGCACCTCTCTATATGTGTGTGCAGCTGCTCAGAGTTGTGGCACGGTTTGAGTGTGACAGTTCAGTCTCAGGAGAGGTTGTGCAGATCAGGGCTGAGCTAAGAACCAAGGCCTGGCTGTATTATAGGGAGAGTTACACGACAGCAGCCCTACGTGAGAGCCTTATCTCCTGGCTGCTGCCTCTCCCTCAGCCTTTTACTCCTTGAGCCCTAAGGGGAGGAAACATGTCCATCTGACTTACCCCGATCGTCAGTCTGACTTACACACTAACTCTGTGTCAGTTTGATTTACCCCTGGAGTGTATATCTACATAATTTACCCACTGGTTTGATGGTCTATCTACTAGTTCTCTGTAGTGTATAGTCAGGCTAAACCCTGATTGCACAACCGCCCAAATGATCATCCCTCTACAACCCTCTGTGCTGATATTCATGTGTCTCATGTTTGCTTAATGTGTTGCTGTGTGTCCCCTGAGAAATGTCAATCTTTCAGCCTACCACTATTCACCAATATGCATGAGATTTGGTTCACACCTATACGATGTTGAGACCTGCAAAAAGGTCTTTTGGACTGATACATGCAGGCACTTTGCCCTCCTGTGTCTTTGTTGGTCCTGGCCCTAATTGGATGATTAGGAGGTGGTTTGACTCTGACTAGCCATTGGTTCCTCCCTAATTGCAAGAGTGAGCTGCACCTGGGAGCCTTGCTTTAAAGGCAATCACTCTGGACTCTCCTCACATCCACACTCACGGTCCGTTGATGACTGGTTCTGGATGCTGCAAACTCAGGTATGTGGTGGGAGGTTTGTGGACTAGCTATTCGTGGTACCCTTTTTTTTTAAAAAAAATCTTTATTAACAGATATCATATAGACAGAACAATAACTGTTTGCCAGGGGTGTAGGCAATATTCATACATATATAAAAGAGTAAAGAAAAAATCTATACAAGTAAGATTTTTTTTTCCAAAACAACCATAGTTTTCAAGGCTTTTGAGAGTTCAAGATTTTTAATACTGGTGCTGTAATGGGAGAGTTCCTGTAAAAATAACTTAAAGCAAGGCTTATCATCGGACCATTTCCTTTTATGAATGTGGAATTTCCCCAAGCATAATCAGTTGAACAACAAAAACCAAGTCTTTTTCCACTTTGTGGTCCTCAAAATAAAGAAATGTCTTTTTTTTTTTTCTTGCAGATTAAAGGAATGATCCGTTGTCCTTTGGATAAAGTTCTGCACACCGATCCAGAAAGAACAAGTAAACAATGATAAAATAAATGCTCAATAGTTTCTTCATTTAGGTGACAAAATGTACAAGAGTAATCCATATCAATCTTAAATCTTTAATGGTTTTTTTTGCTGGGTATAATTTTGTATGAAACTTTTTGTTTTATTATTAAGACAAAATTTATCATTTAACAAAAGTATTTTTCCAGTTTATATTCCCAAAGAGAGATGTCCAAAAAGTTCTGGCAGTAGGTACTGTTACATTTATCAAAAGATTTCTAATATATTTATTTGAACATTTTTCTTTAGTGACATCTGTAATTCCTAGAAAGAGACTGTTCATAGGATCTAATCTATATGGCTCAGAACTATACCCAGCAAAAAGTTGCAAAATGTTCATTGGAATAGCCTTAAATATAAAGATATTCAATGGGCGTGACAATTTATATTCAGAGAAATTCTTCATAAGGTAGCAGTTGCCCATTTTTTTATAAGTTGAGAAACTAAGACTACCATTATTGAACCATGTTTCATTATACAAAGATTTGTTTTTATTCAGAATACTCTTGTTGTTCCAAATATAATTTGTAGGTGAGAAACTATTATATTTGTACCCTTTACATTCCAGCCCTTAGTTAAAATCTGTCTAGTTCACTAGCATAGCGGTTGATGCCATCCCTTGTATACATTTTGATACACCACTTTGTAGATAATTTAGTTAGGTCTTTTGTTGTTCGATTTGACCCTTCAGCTTTCAGTTAAGTCTAGTTATGTTTATTTCATTTGTTTGGCTCAACCTTCTGTCCCTTCCTCCCCCACAGGTAACGCAGCTGAAAACCTCTTTCCCAAACCAATCAAACATTTTTTTACCCTTTACTTCATGTTGTCTTCATTCCATGGTTGTTGGTACGTTACACTCCCTTGTGGGCGGTAACATGGACTAATACTTTAATCGAACAGGATGTCGGCTATTTGCAATTTTAAGTGGCATTTATGCTGTGTTATGATTAAAAGTTTTTGAAAGCTTTTTGATATGTTGGATACTAATTGCCAAAATGTTGGATTCATGCCCTCTTGATGTGTCTCCATTTGACATGATACGTTCTGTCAGTCCCAAGGTCTATTAAAAAAGAGTAAAAAAAAGCTTCTGAAAAAACTATACTCTTCTATATGCATTCATAGTCCTGCACACTGGAAACAAGTTTGTTTTTTTTTTTTTTTTTAATCCTAATGTGGAAGGAGTGCAGCCAGGGTAAAAATGTACTATTTAGTGACACTGCCACCCATGGAAATATCACCCCTGGAAATTTTTTAGACTAGTTGGAGAGCTTGGCACAAAGGTCCATCCATACCACGGGGCAGAGGTTGTCAAAGTTTATAAAATATTTTTTATTTAACAAAAGAATCAAGCTGCAGGAGATTCTGTTTCATTTAATAGAAAAATAAATTCAATGGTGCAGACAAATTAGTTTATTAGAAATGTGCCAATTGTATTTGTCATGAGTAAACCTCAGATGTTATGCTGCTTTTGGGTTGGAGCTACCACCTACATCAAACATACTGTAGTTTCATTGGAACCATGGAAAAACCTACTTTGGAGTAGGAGCTGAAACAGTTCTACGGACTGAGTTCTGTAGAACCCCATTCCTATACGCCGGAATGTGCGAAAAATCAGGTCTTAAAAGGTTCAAACAGTCGGAAAGGGCCTATGGTGAATGTCCTGCCTCAAAGAGCATAGAGCTCATAAATCCCTGCAACAGTCTCCCATGTAGAACTACAGCAAGAAGGCCATGGCCATTTTGGGTTAAAATTGCAGTTTTGGCATGTCACTCAGGTCACATTTGAACAAACTTCACCTAGGGCTTTATTCCCAGTGCCAGCAAAATTGCTTAGGATACTTGGGAAGCATGTGTGATTAAAGTTATCAGAACCTTTTTCCCACGACATGGCATGTGCGAGGGGCAGGGCCTCCAATTTTAATGTCTTGCCATGAAAAACAAAACTGATACAACTCCCACATAAAACAAGATATCTGCACCAGAAGTGATAGGTATGATGCCAGTCCCAACTGGAAGACATCTATACATCAGTATTTTGTTTATGAATTAGACACGCCCCTGAGAGCCAGAAATTTTCTACTCACACAACCATTATTTTGGCTAGCTAGACACAATCAGATCCAAATTGGATCAGAGTGCAAAAAACATGTTGGTGAAGAGATCCCCCGAAAACTGTCTCTCTACGGCTCAGGGTGGGGCTGTGGATTCATGGCGAACTTTGATATGCCGCCATGTCATCAATTATAAGAAATCCCTCAATTGTGATCCGATAATCATGAAATTTACAAAGATTAATCAGGGCCGGGCCCTGAATGGAATGATATGACTGTCACAGCAGGTTTCTGATATTACTTTTATTCACTTTGCTCTGTGTGATTTTGCCACATCAGTGTTAAATGTTACATTAACATGTCAAAATGCACCATTTGTGTTTAGGAAGAACCAGACCTAAAGGATTACTCAGTACATTATATGTTTCTCATATGTGGACAACAGTGTCTGTGTACAGTGATGCACTCAGGATCTTTAAATGAAGATGGTCCCAAGGGACTGGTCAGCATTTGCTCTAGACTTCTGCTCTGAAAGACTGTTAGATCCTCCCAAATTGCAATTCTGTATTTGTTTTTTTTCGTCCTTATGTTTGTCATATTTTTCTGATTGTTATTCTCCTTGTTCAATAAACGTACTTCAGTAAGTTTATTTCAATAATTTTTTACTTCAGAACCAGACTCCTCATCTTTGGTAATGGGGAAATTCCATCACATGACTATTTCCTGTCTAAGCTTTAGCCCCACCCAGTTTCAATAGGAATACTTGAAAGTGTTTGTGAAGTCTGGCTGATCTGAGGTTAAGCGGAGCGTGTAAGGCAGGTCGGCGGGGTATGCGGTGGCTGAGCGGCGCCGTAGGTGTGAGGGCCTCTAACGGTGCTTGTTGCTTTAATTAGGGTTGTGTTTGTGTCAGAATGATGGGATCTTTTTCTCCAGTTAGCCAAGGTCTGAGAGAAATATATTTGAAAATGAACAAGCTTTTATATTTTATTAAATACTGTGACATTTAATTTCCATTTTGTTTTCTCTTTTGTTTTTATACTCAAAACTATTGATGTGACATCCTTTTAGAACACACATTATTATTGCCTAAGTTGTCCTGAAAAAAGGATTGAGATTTTAAATGCAGTAATAGACAAGAGAGGCCAGGCAGACCAAAAATAGAAATAAATGGCTTGGTTTTTAAACCTTGCTGGAGGTACTGAACCTCAACAATGTCATATGTACATTGACCAAACCATTCTTAACTGAAAAATAAAACAGATTTTTTAGTTTTGCTGGTGCTAAACTACAATTGTTGTAGTCTAGCAACTTTGCATCATGCAAATCATGCAATTAGGATGCTCCTACCCATCAAGTTCTGTTGTGAATCCATACTCCATTCTTGTTTTGCTCAATATTGTTGGTATATTGAAATATTAGGAAAGAAATCACACGACGTACCATCATTCAAAGCCAATTACTGCGTTCACCAAATTTCCACCAGCACAGGAAGGCAAAGCAATTTAGCATGATATCCTGCATCCAATGATGGCAGAATTGGAGGAGAATTTAGGTATGAAAAAATTAAAAAAATCTACCCTTTAATATTTTTTTTGTCATGTATACAAACTATGCAACATGCCATAACATAATTTGACGATTTAACCCTGGTTTTCCCATAGTGTTAGCACAAGGCTTGATGATCTTATGTTCTTTGTGTCACATTACTCACTGTTTTCTCTCATTTTTTGCTATACTAAATATATTTTGGTTACACGTATATCGAGGAACACAAATTCATTGCATTATTCATCCATCCATTTTCTAACGCTTATTCCCAAACGAGGTTGCGAGGAGGCTGGAGCCAATCCCAACTGACAATGGGCGAGAGGCAGGGTACACCCTGAACAGGTCGCCAGTCTATCGCAGGGCCACACATATAGACAAACAACCACACATAGACTCCTAAGGTCAATTTAGAGTCTCCAATCAGCCTATCTCCAAGGTGAATGTTTTTGGACTGTGGGAGGAAGCTGGAGAACCCGGAAAAAACCCACGCTAAAACGGGGAGAACATGCAAACTCCACACAGAAAGGCCACCGCCCGAGCCGGGGATCAAACCAGCAACCTGCTTGTTGTGAGGCTACAGTGCTAAACACCTTGCCACCGTGCAGCCTCATTGCATTAATATTATTATTTAAAATAGATTGATGATTAAACTAAACTAATAGTTTTAATAAGTACTAGACACACATAAACAAAATCATACCAAAGAAGTGTATTTAAAACTTATTTTAATAGTTATATTTGAGATCCAAGTTTCTGATCGAAGAAGGTGAGACATGAGAAAGATGGGATTTTAGGGAGGGGTGGGGGTGGTTTGACATCTGTTTTTTTATTATATTTTGAAACATATTTTACAACTATATATATATACTTTGATTTAGAATAAGAGTAATTTAAAGACAAATGCATGTGTCAGTATTTCATGCATGAAACCTTTGATTTTTTGTGGGTGGGACAGAAAATGTCCCCCAATTCACTAGTCATAGTTGAGTGTGTGCCTTGACCTCTGTCAAACCCCTGAGACCCCTCGGGTTCGATTAAATCCAAGTTAATAACCATTGGTGTATAACTAAGATTACTCCTTCTTATAGGTTTTATACACAGTATATTCACATTCATTTATTAAAGGCCACATAACAAATTGGTGGAATTTTTCTTTGGTACAGCATGACATTGCTCACATCTCTGTGTCAGGACAAACACACTACAATACAAACAATAAATGAAGGAATACAGATGTTTCATTTCATGACTTGGTTTATAGTTCGTACAGCATTTGGGAAGAACCTCAGTGTTTTGAAATTCTGCCTAAAATGTTGTGAAAATGTTGAATTCAACATTGTGGTACATAAATTGACACCAGTAAGATTCAAGTAAATGCCAGCAGTTCTTATCTCTTTCCATTTTCATTTAATGCCAGTCATTTGCTTTGTGTCTGATGGACGTATGATCATGCAGAGTTTTAGACATGCCTCACATTGTCTGAATCTCAGATAGTGAAACAAATCTGTGCTACTACCTCCTTTTGCTGCAGCCCTTTTACAGAAAATTTAACATATAATTGTGTTTTGTTGAAAATCTTACTTGAAAACTCAAACCAATGACGGCAGCTGAATGTGAGAAGGATGACATGGTTCAGAATAAATACAGCACTAGCTCTGGCTCTTAAAGCTTGAAACTAGCCTGACGCACAATCTTTATCTTTCACCATACTGTTGAAACAACACAAATGTATGCTATAATGTAAATGAGATACTAAATTCAGATATATGTGTTACGTAATTTGGTATGTAAAGTTGTTTAATTTAACCACTTTTAACTTGATTAAAACTAGCAATGCTTTAGTCATTAAACATCATTATCAAACAAGTCACAGATGATGCACATAAGGAACGTTTATTCCTAGTTTTTATTCATTTTACGTCAGTCTTTTAATTCCTGACTATGTTAGAAAAAAAAGATGGCAGTAGCAACCAAGTAATTAAATGTAACTAAGTCTTTCATTTGGATCTTTTGTGAACCTCTTGTTGTCCTGTCTGTTTCTCAATCTGCTTATCTGTCAGGATTTTGTCAAAGGAACCAACACAGAAGTGAATTGTTTACAGCAGGGTCAACAAGGATGATAGATTTATGTCTGTGTTGGGATAATGTGGTTTTGCACACATATTTAAACACGCACAATACTCATGCTCCTATCAGTCATCCATCCCACTAGAGTGCTTAGTGTTTTGCCTTATGGTAGCTGGCAGATGGTTATGCTATGGGCAATCAAACTGCTTTATGACAGAGAACGAGGGACAGACAGACTGTTTCCACAGAGAGGACTGTGCACAGTCAGCCAGACAGGCCACACTGAGAGATAACATGAATTTATTTAAAGCAGGGAAGAAAAAGTGAAATGTAAAAAGCAATAAACAGTGCATCTGATGTCAGCTCAGTTTCCTTACATGACCTGTTGAGCAAGGTTAGACTTCTTAAAGAGATATAACCGCAGTGGCAGGTTTAATTATTGGGAGTTGGTCAACTTTTAGTCGTTAGGCATTATGTGATTAGCTATGAAATTGGATTTTTATGTAAATTCAGGTCCAATATTCTTTAACATCATTACATTACATTACAGTCATTTAGGAGACACTTTTGTCCACTTTTCTTACATCTGACAATAAGAACAACAAAAAAACAAAATCAAACAATAGGGGACATGTGAAGTTGGACTGCGGTAATTCTTGTTGGACACAGATGTTGCATGCAGTGCTACAGGCACAGATTTGTTTTTGTTTTGTTGTTATTGTTCCCAAAGTCATAAGAACTGACTTTTCTCAAAGAGCTAGAAAAAAATTCCCAAGTTAGGATCATTTCTATTTATCGCAATTAAGTGTGGAAATGCTCTTTAAAGAGCTGAGTCTTTAGCCTGGTATTGAGCATCCCATCCTGAGCAAGCATGCAGTGGGAAAGAAAATGGCCTTTTAACAGGGAGGCAAAACCTCCAGCAGAACCTTGCTGAGGGAGGGCAGCCATCTGTCTCGACTTGACTGAACAATGCACATTCTACTAGTTTTGACATGAATGGAACCAATGAGAGGCTGCACGGTGGCGAGGTGGTTAGCGCTGTAGCCTCACAGCAAGCAGGTTGCCGGTTCGATCCCCGGCTCGGGCAGTGGCCTTTCTGTGTGGAGTTTGCATGTTCTCCCCGTGTTAGCGTGGGTTCTCCGGCTTCCTCCCACAGTCCAAAGACATGCTGATTGGGGATGATAGTATTTATTGACGACCATCAAGAGATCAAAATTAATTTCAGTAAATTATTCACTGTGATTGTTTGATGAGATAAAATGTGAAATTAATTCTGATGACAGTAAAACAACTAAAGACCTGGATGCACCGCATTCACTTTGTACAGTTTTATGAAAAAATGTTTTTTTTTCATTTGTCCCTGTTAAACAAAGTCAAAAATAAAAAAAAACGGTACTGATGTTGCTTTACAGTTTCATAGGTAAACTATAGAAAACCTACCCCAGATTCTTGCAGTCCAGCAGAAACCTTGTCTTATCTGACCTGTCGCATTAAATATTCCTCACATTTCCTTCTGTAGCGCAACTCAACAGGCAACTCACATAGCAACTTCACATGGTTTCATTAATAATTTTATATCAATTAAAACTTTTCATCTCTTCTAATGACTGCCTCTGAAGCGTTTCTCCATGCCAGTCTGTTCCCAGTGTGTTTGATCTGTATGACTGTGTTTAAGGGGCAACTACTGTGCAAGCTTTTTGTCTTTTATGTGTCAAAGTGTCACAATATTGCCTGGAGCTCCTTGTCTTGAATTACAGTTTGTTTAAGGCTTTAAAGACCAACATGACAGTTTCTCATTTTAAAGTGGGTGTCATTATTACTTGTGTGTGTGTAAAACTTAGTGAAAAAAAGCTTTGAAGATATTTTTTTAAAAAAAAGAAATTGTTGGGCTTCGTTTATTAGACCTGATCATGATGTGATGTTATATCAGTTCAGTATTTGCAAATGTTGCAAATTTAGCTCGAATATGATCTTGATTCATGATCCAGCAATTAATATGAAACTGTGGTTTGAGGTTAATACTAATTTACCCACGGCCCTGAAATGGATTAAGCAGTTAAGAAAATGGATGGATGGGTGGGTGTGCATATAAAGTTCTACCAGTAAAACATACAAATGTGCCAATGTGAGTGTACAGACCAGCTATGGCCAATAACATTTCAGGGGCCTTATTTATAAAACTTTGCGTCTCTAATAGAATTCTACTTTGTTAAAAAAGCAACTAATTGGTGCGCCAAGGTAAAAGTTTAATTTAAAAAAATGAGGTTTTCCCTCCAAAATGCAACTATACAAGGTCCAAAGTTGGCGCAGCGGTACACTCTTATGTGTTGTTTATTTTTATAAATCCCAAAGTTTGCCAAATTTTTTATTTATTTATTTATTTATGTTCTACATTCAGTGTTTTAGGAAATCTCCCTTTGTTGTTTTATATTACTACCGTAATTCTTCCAGGAATTGCTGACTAAATTTGAAAACACGATGAAGATTCTTAAATCAAAGAAGAAGCTCATGTCTGCTGGATAAGGAGCTTGGAATACTGTACATTGCCTGACCTGAAGTCTTCATCAAAGCCTTAAGAGTTGTAAAAACCACCAGCATAAAATAGAAATATCAAATGCTTCGGCTTCATTAGTATTTTCCCAATATGAAGAAAAAGAAGTGCAAAACTCCAGCTGTTGTGATCTAAGGAACCATCAGTTGTAAAGATTTACCATACATCTTTATTTCCTAGGCAGAGGATGTCGTTGAGCATTATTCAATAGGTGCCTTCGATATCAACTGCTTTGTCTGCTGCTCAGGGTCAGGCATGATATGAGCCATCTCTGACATGATAAATGTGTTTTTCTCCTTGTGCTCACACCTTCTCAAAGAGAAACATAATAACAAAAGTTTTTTCCCAAACTGTAAAAAACTTTCTTTTTTTACCTTGTGATTTTCTTCTTTTGCCCCCGATCCAGCTACTCCTATGTTTCCTGTGGCACAGAGAAAGGGAAGATGTGGCGCTTTGTTGGGTGGGGAGACGAGAAGGGGTCTGATTGCTATGCATTGTTTAGTTTCTTTCATTAATGCTGGGTGCCAGTTGAGGTCTACAGATGAACAATAGCAGGGGCCCCAAGCGTGGATCAATAGCAGATTGCTGATAGTGCCCCGTCCATTCTCCCCACCAGATTACATGATGAATGGCTTGGTCCATACACAGTGACAGCGCTGGCCAGGCTCAGGTAAGGCCCTGAGCCTTCTCGCAGCCTTGGTGTCTCTGTGCTGGTTGTATGTGACATAATATCTGTATGGCTCATAGTATAAGCGTGTCTTTTTAATAAACTATATAATCTGAGTGGAAATGACTCTTTTTATTTAAGTATAGCTTTGTATTTTTGATACATTTTTGTGACATGCCTGTGTGAGAATATGATGCTAACTGAATTTTTATCATCAGCTGGTTCATACAAACAGCAGAAGCTTCTCGTTTAAAAGCATTTTATTGGGAAATTAGCTCTTTTACAGGTCATCTAACTTTCCTACAGTAGTCTCCTGATATTTTGGTGATAATGTGATAATTCTTTTGTTTCATAAAAACTGCTACATTTTCAAAGTTGTCCCACCAAACCAAACCTCGCCAGCTCTGATCTAAAACCAGTGATATCTGGTCCACTTCTGTCATTACGTGCTTGTATATCTAACAGTGGAGTCCATAAGGTGTTCTGACACCCTGGTTCCTCAAAGTTGGCTTGAAAAGTACTAAAAAAAAGTCCTGTTAGCAAGGTTAACAAAAGCACGATCTTTGCTAACTTTACTGTTGTCATAGAAACCAGCCAGTCATCGGCTGTGTCCGAATGGATATGAAGTATCAAAATGAAATTCTAAATAGTTCCAGAGATATAGTCAATAAACGTAGGTTGTTGTTGCATTTTAGCCCTAGAAATGCTCATTGAATTGAAAGAAAAGGACAAAATTATCTGCATCTCACTTATTTTTAAAAAAAGACAAACAGAAGGAGAGAGATGAAGATGACGATATCCTCCCAAATGACATAACTTTAAATCCTTTTAAATACTAAGTGTTTTTTATAATAATAATAAAGTTGTATTTTATTTATTTCATGTCTTAAACTTTGATATAGCTGGTGGAAACAGGAGCAGGTATTTTAGCTTAATGTCCATTGTTTCAGTCAATGGCCCAAATTATTATTATTTTTACAAAACATCTTTTAAAAAGGACCCTGCAGTACTGGATAATAACTATAATAATAGTGAGCATCTTGTCCTGTGTGCTTTTCTGCCAAAATGAACTGGAAATCTACCAGTAGCCAGTCCATACCACTACAAGTCTCTAACACAATGGCCTGTATAAATATATGAATACAAATGATTGTACAATTTGTATATGTTTACATCTTTGTCGTTTATGACCACGTAGCATGAGAGTAGTTGTGTGAATTTTTGTGTCTGTATGCATTAGTGAGAGTGGATTCGTGTGTTATGAGAGAGACGAGGAACAACAATGACTTCCTATAATAGACAAAGAGACTGGGGCAGATATAAGGTTCCAAATTGGCAATTTACTGTCACTGCAGTGGGAGTTGGTGTCAGCCAGGCCTCAGTCTAATAGGGGTTAAAAACCTTAAGTGGAGCAAAGAGCAGCACCTCACTCTGTACTGAAGAATGATGTGAGTTAAGGCAAACATGCTGTATGAATTGATTCTGTGTTCCTCCAATGCAATTTCCAATTATTTCCTCTCTTCCTGGCAATAATATTACTGCAACTTTTTTTCAGAACAAATGCTGCGCTGTTGGTATTTTCCCCTTAAGCCACTCATCCTTCACAGCATTTGTGATTTGTGTGATAATTTCCATAAAATAGATTGGAGTGAAAGAAAGTGAAAGTTGCTATAATTCAAGGTCCTTTAGTAAAGCTAGAGAACACCAGTGGCTAGTTAATCTACTCATTGACACGTTGTCCTCTGGTGCGGCTGAAGGACGGTCTTTAGACTAATGACCACACATATGGCGCGTCGCCCATTTAAAAGAGAAACAAACACCTCCTGGCAGTAGTGAATGAGTGTGTTGTGGAACAATGTGTGATGGAGACATGAAATAATGTGAAACACTGAAGCTTTCTGTAAGCTTCTGAAACAAAGTGGCATGCACACGGAAACAAATGATGCAAAATGTGTAGATAAAGCATAAAAAGGTGATTTTTGTTTTACTGTAAAACTTGTACATCTTACTGATCTAAAAAAACACTTAAGTCTTCAGTGCTCATCTTTAAACATGGGGTATTAAAACCATCTTGACTGATCTGGCCGGAAAACAACAAAAATAAATAAAATTAAAAACAAGAGAGCGTCTCAAGCCACCGTACATTGACCAACACTGCAGGTTTTCATCCTCCAGACTTTTTCTGGGTGAGGACTATAGACTGCAAATATAAATAGTTATGAACTCAGAGCATTTTTTTTTTTTTTTTTTTTGCATGGTTGGTCATAATTGAAATGTTCCGGCCGGGCCAATCAAATACTGATAAGCGGTGAGGGGTGTGTTGTTCTTTAAGACAGTGCACTGGGAAATAACACCAGTCAGAGCTTCTTTTGTGTGTGTGTGTGTGTGTGTGTTTTATGTCTTACAACAGTTGTGTGTTGCTGTTAGCAGGCCTATGCCAACAATCAGTTTTAGACTAAAACTAAACTTTTCAACCATTGAAGCTTTGTCTGTGCAGACCAGCAATTTATATTTATATAATATATTTATTTATATATTTATATAAGCAACAATTTATATGTGCAAGGGCCTTTTTGAACACTGAAGAATTAGACTTGTGAGATTAAAAGTTTAAACATTTGTGTGTAATTTTTTAATGTTTTATCATTTCTGTCATTTGTGCAGGTTTGATCTTTTGTGTATACAATTTAGAGATATTTGTGTGTCCATTTCTAAATACATGTAGAACCATTGCAACTTGCACACAAAATGTCTTATACAATTTATAAAACATGTATTACACACATACTGATATTGATTAAATTTGGTCTGTAGGCTCTGAAAGATATGCTAAAATAAGGTAAATAAAATAAATAAATCAAACGGTTTAGTTTTAAGACACCAGATGCTGATGTTGCTTAAGTTAGCTTCTGATCTGTGATATCACAGGGTAACCACACAGGTTTGTTGGGGACTTTAATCACATTAGTCCAAGTCCTACAACCCTTGGTTTATGCTATCGTTGTCTAAAATATTATGTTTTTAATTTACCACATTTTATTTCAGGGCTGCAAAGTGGCGAGGTGGTTAGCGCTGTAGCCTCACAACAAGCAGGTTGCCGGTTCGATCCCTGGCTTGGGTGGTGGCCTATCTGTGTGGAGTTTGCATATTCTCCCCATGTTAGCGTGGGTTCTCTCCGGGTTCTCCGGCTTCCTCCCACAATCCAAAGACATGCAGCTTGGGGATAGGCTGATTGGGGACTCTAAATTACCCATAGAAGTGAGTGTGTTTGTGTATATGTGTGGCCCTGTGATGGACTGGCGACCTGTCCAGGGTGTACCCTGCCTCTTGCCCGTTGGCTGCTGGGATTGGCTCCAGCACCCCCGCGACCCTGTTTGGGTGGATGGATGGACATTTAATTTCAGCTTTTTACTCACACAGTCTTTTTTATCCAACAGAAGATCCTCAGAAATACAGCGAAGTCTGAGTTAGTGCCCTGCAGTGCCATTCACTTCATTGTAACTTGTAAAATGATAATCTGATGTGTGTTTTAATAGGAGTGTATGTGAGTGTGTCCACTCCCTGCTGTGTGGGCTGCTTGGATCACTGTCACACAGCTGACAGTCTCTATATGCAGCTTTTATACACCTTCAACACAATTAAACAAACCCCCCTGTACAGCTGTTTAACTTGCATAAACATCCTTCTTTTACGTCCGTGTTCATTATATTCAAGTATGGAGACATGATGGAAAAATACATGTGTAGAAAAGATTATGCCACAAGCCTGTTGCTCCATGAGAAGTAAAACACTTTCATCTGCTTTATATTAGATAAAAAAAGAATATTGATCACTGTGGAAGCATAACGTTCAGGCAGGTGTCAATGGAAATGCCAGAATGAAGGTTTATTCATCCTAAGTAACCATTGTGATCCAGTCAGATTTAAACATGGAGCTTTAAAACACAGAGAAGGGAGTTTGAACTCATTAAACTGATTCATATGAGTTATCACTCTCATCACACTCCAGAATTTATTGCCAGATCTAAGGTTTGTGACCTTGGTATCCCAGTTTGTTTGTTTTAGACAATAAGGCCATTAGTACAACACTGTTGACACTAAATCATTACTAATTATGGTACATGTTATGTTAAGAAATAAAGATTAAAGTTATAGAGCTATTGTTTAGTGTTGTTTATGCACATGCAGACCAAGACATCTGTACATGACATACAGTTTACAGCCAACATAACAAAATTCAAAAAAATTTGTTCCTAAATATTCCAACAGTTTCAAAGTATTATTGCTTATTCACTGACAGATTTTCACCTCAAGAGAGTTTGACAAACTGATCACAGTCTGTGGGGCTAAAGCAAGCGGCAACCTCTGCGGGACAAAAGTGATGTCTATGTGGAAGTTGCAACTGCAGTGCCCCCCCTCATCCACTTTCCTTTTGATTGACAGGTGTCTGATATCTGGAAACAAGTCAAACAAAATAAAAAACACAACCTCCTTGGCAGAGGTAAGAAACCAAGAAATGGCGATGATAGACTGCTGCCAACGTGGAAGAATCAGTTGTGTCTTACTCCACGTGACTGTTTAATCCAATAAGCTTTGTTTGGGTTCGGATCCAGGCGGTGATCTGGATTGCCACCAAAATCTAATTATTTGTGTAACTTCCAATTGTCAACATTCCTTGGAAATTTAATCAAAATCCATCAAGTTTGAGTTATTTGGTACACAGACAAATAAACCAACAAAACCCGGTAAAAACATAACCTCTCCGGTGGAAGTAATAAAACAGGTGAGGGTTTAAAATGTAAGGGTATGCAGTTTCACCTTTAAAAAAGAAAGAAAGCATGAACATATAACATGAGCTTTTGTTTCTTATTGCCTAATTTATTTTTACAAAAGTTAAAATGTATTTTTTTACTAATTTTCATGAATGTACTCACCTACAAGCCAATTGTCTCTAAACTCAACTAATTTACAACTTAGAGAAAACAAAACGGTGTATTTGTTACACAATCATCAGGGATATTTTGCAAAAACCTTGATAACTATGCCTTTTGCACAATGAATGTTTCTGTACAAATGCTCAGTGTCTCCTGGGGCCACAAGCGGCACATGGATGTAATCAATTGTTGCTATTATTGTGGAAAACCCAGCTATTGCAAAAAGCCTTGTTTGGTCTGAATGACAGCCGGATGGAAACCAAACGACCAGTGCCATCCGGCGACACATGACATTTAGGAATTCAAACAACATATCCAAAAAACAGGACAAACCTTTATTTATCCCTTTTGTGACATTCTGATACACATATATTGTCATACTAAGTGAAAATTTCCATGTAGGAACAATCTGTCCAGCGTGCACCCTCACCTCCTCACTGCTCACGTAGTCTTCAGCAGCCCCTTGACCTTAACTTGGAATAAGTAGCGTTGAAAATAGAGGAATGGAACAACATACACCTCCAACTTAGACCCTATTAACTACAACATTGCTACACAAAGACGCCACTTAACATAGGAGTTGCGTAAGATTTCAACCCACTCAAGTGCCTCTGCACCTGTAAAACTTCTTTGAGCAAAGTCTCTTCAATCATTTTAGTCGAGGAATGGAACATTTTAACAAACCACACACTGCTTCCTACCGGTGCTTAATATTGATACTAATTCACACAACTCTCTGGCATGTTGGAGATTTCAGACATCTGCTGCTGACAGAGAGGTAGAGAGAAAGAAAGATCACTCGCTCTGTAGGTGGAAGGCTTTGATCACACACACATACACACTCCCAGAAACAGATATCCTTAACCTGAAGAGCCACAGAGCACGGGGGGAACGGGAGAAAAGGAGTTGGAATGATGATGAGAGAATGTGAAAGACTGCAGGCCACTGGATTAATCCTCTAGTCCTTAATTAAAACTTCCTCATGATCACAGGCGGAACGACAGACTGGAGATGGCGGAGAGTAGCAGAGAAATAAAGAGCAAAGGAGAGATAAGAAGTCATAAGAAGTCTTTTTTTCTTTCCATAAATCAGTCTCCTTATGTAGCCCCTTCAGCTGTGTTCTTGTTTCAACTAACATTTGTCTGCAACATAACAGTAAGCAGATGAAACACTGCTTTTCAAGCAAGTCACAGATCCTCAATCAGACTCACAGTAGCTGCATGGACCCCTATATGAGAGGATTTGAAATATGTATGAGTAGATTTCTGTTCTTAGTTAAATGAAGAGGTGCCTCCATCTTTCACAGGAATATTCAAGTTATGTACTTGACTCGTTTTGATCATTTTTAATTTCACTTGTAGTTCCTTTTTCAAATCACCTTACTCACATGATAGGAAAATCTGTCTTTCTACCACATCTAAACATTAAAACCTTTACAGAAGACTGCATGAGGAGTTTTTTTCTCTTTTGAAATAAAAACAAATGTTTGGCTGGTTATTGCAATGTTGTAATAATGTAGCTCAGGTGGAAGAGCAGTTGTCTTTCAACCTGAAAGACGTGAGATCGATTCCAGGCTTCGCCTGACTACATATTGAAGTGTCCTTGGGCAAGACACTGAACCCTAAGCTGCCCCCCTGATGTGCCTTTTGAGGGGTGAATGTGAACTATGTATTGTAAAGCACTTTGAGCGGTCAAAATGACTGAAAAGCGCTATATAAGTACAAATCCATTAGTATTTAATCTTATTTCCCTTTTAAATTGATCCACATTTGTCAGGAAAAGACATTTGAGGGATGGGCAGCAGAATTGGGTACATGGGTTGTGCCCATAGAAAGCGTATACATTTTTCTCTGCCAGCAGCCGATTGTGGTGCTGACTTTTGTTTAGTGTCGCTTAGTGGACAGGACGATTGAAGGCTAAAACAACAAACCCGGGCCTTAGTGGCATGTAGAAGAACCATATAAAGCCAGATTTACACCCAATCTGATCCATAAGTGGTTAGTGGGTTTAGGTCAGGGCTACATGCAGGTCATCTATCTAGAGGGAGCCTGTGATGAACTCTGGGGGACATCGTTGGTAACTCAAAGGATAGAGTTTGGTCCAGACTGTGGTTATATTGGATCACTACTTGCTGTAGAATCATGTCTTAATATTTCTCAGCAAGAAGATTTTTACCAATGACAGACCTTGTTTTTATAGTGAGGCAGATGCCACCCCATTTCATCACGCTGTCTCCACCTATCGGTGAAGCAATCACTGTAGCATTCTCCAAGTTTCCCCTAAGGTCTGATTCTAATTTTGTCGGATTTCCATAGTACCTACTCGCCCTACACGCCCCGGATCAATAGAACTCTATTCAAATTAAAATGTCTTTCAATTGTAATCCCGGACCCTCTGTTGAAGGCGGGGTCCAGCGCATTCCAGCTTACAACTGGTTTCAACCGTTTGTGATGTCATCTGTATGTGACACAAACTGAACCAAAACAACACAGCTGAGGGTAACGTTCATACTGGCTAAGGGACACAAGGAATATATTTAAAAAAAACCCATCGGCGTTTGGCAGCCAAAACACCCTGCAAAGTGTCAGAAGATTTTTGCAACATGTGAGACAGTTTCAGACGCAACAATTGCAATTTCAAAGAAGTTACAGTTACATATAAAGGTAAGCTAATGATAGCTAATGCTAATTTATGTGTCCTGCTTGTAAATTCCGTTTCTACATGTTGCTATATATATATACTATTGCAGTAAAATAATTGCAATATGCTTTTGTTTCAGATGGCTCTTATTACACAATATTATCTCCGCACACCGTCTCTCTTGGCATTTCTCCAGCTTTTCAGTGATGGAACATCGTTGTTCCCGGTGTTACAACAAAATCTGTGACCCATCATTTGGGCAAACCACAACCAGCCCTTACATTACCCCTCCTGATGTTGTAGTCCTTTCAGGGGCAGTCACTTTTAAGCTGTGTTTGATGGCTCTGCTTTGAGGTTACTGATTGTGCTGAATAGACTCCATGTGTCACGAAATGGGTAGGTGGTGGACCCAAATGCAGGTGAGGAAATGAAGCAGGAGGCAGCCAGGGTGACGATTAACAGATTTATTACCGCACAGACACTGAAACAAAGACTGATGACTAACTTGC
>JBAMHX010000001.1:32520893-32557045 GCA_037177515.1 Pseudomugil tenellus
CCTCCTTAGGCTGCTGCCCCCGCGACCCGACCCCGGATAAGCGGAAGAAGACGGTACGGTACGGTACGGTACGGTACGGTAAAACGGGATCGGCCGAGGCATCACACTCAGGTCCATCAGCAGTAGGCAGCAAAGTTATGCAGCTAATAAGAGACCTTCAATAGACTCTGTTGCACTTTGCAGACGTCAACCTGAAAGAAATGTGTCTTTTTTATAATCGTATTATTTCTATGATGACCAGTTTTGGACTTTTGTTTTGGCAAAGCTTCTTTACACCAGTAAACACTCCAGGCAGAAGGTAAAGAAGTGGACCCACAATACTTATGTCCAGGTTTGTTCCTTCGTATGTTTCCTTTTTGGGACATCCGTTTTAAATGTTTCTATGTCGTCGCTCTTGTGTTTTCTTGGTGTTTTACGTTGCCATAGTATTTATTCACCAGAGGGCAGCACTGACTTCGGAGTTACACCTGTTGGCCGCCGTAATTTACTTATTAAGTTGCTTAAAACCATCCAAAAGCACTAGAAGTACAAAAATAATGTTTTTTTTTGTTTTCTTAGCGTTTTCTGGCACTTTTTATTTGGTGATTTCTGTGTAATCTTTCTTTTTGTCATTTCTTCTCTTATTTGTTCCTTTATCTGGTTGCATGTGGGATATATAACTCAATACTGCCCCCATGGATTCAGGAGGTAGGTATTGCAACGAAACTGGCGTCCTGTCTGCGTCAAACATCAATTATTTCCGCTTAAGCTACTCTCCCATCCCGACAGGGGAAGAACTGCCTGCTGAAAACTTCACCCTTCATTTCATGGAATTATTACAGATAATTTAAAGGTGATGATTATTTTAATTTTACACACTAGACATTTATTATTGTGAGATTTTCTAAACCTGCAAGTTTATTCTGGTCCAACAGGAAACACTTCATATTGACTTCTTACATTTTCCTATCTGAACCCTAAATTTTCATGCAGAAATGTTATACTAATGTTTAAGTTGGGATTTACATGAAAAAAATTAATTCCTGCTGTTCAAAGAAAAAATAAAACGTATTTGTTTAAAGTGTTTTATTTCCCAAATACTTAACAAACTTCTTTTGAATGAATTTACTGTATTTTCTGCATAAGAGCATCAATCACGGCTTAAACTATCCATCTTTGCCCAAATCAAGTCATTTATGAAATCTGCTGCAGCATTATATAACTACTAATTCTGTTTATTCAATATACTGCAAACTATTACCGATCTTCATGTACACATATATGCGTACAAACACACAAATACTGGTGCATGAAAAACACACTCAGGCTCAGATCCAAACGTAAACACAAACACCTCTTTCTGGTGAGGGACTGATTAATATGGAGCGCTCCATCAGAGCTGCCATCTTACATTTAGATCTCCACTCTTTGATTTAAGCATGTAAACTAAGAGTGCATTCATTTACACCTTCTTACCCCAAACTCCTCTTTGTAATGGACACACACACATTTTCAGGTGTGTGATGACTGATGACGGGGGTGTTTGGTTGGTCAGGGCCTGATCTGTGTGTAATAAGGGGATATTACAGCAGCAATCTCACTTAGCCTCTGGGAGACTGATCTATATTCAGTCTGCAGCTCATATTCGCAAAGCTTTCCGTACACACACAAACACACACTTCTAAACAACACTCTGAAACTAGAGATGAGAGTGGAGGTCCAGTATGCTGCTGGAAACAGAAAACACACTAGACACCCCCAGTTTAAAGTTGTTTTTAATCATAAAACATCATAATTAGCAGGATTTTTTTCCTCTTTTCTGTCAGCTGAAAGGTCAGAACTTTTCTTTTTGTCTTAAAAAAATAATAGTCTCATTGCTATTTTATGCAATTAATGTGAATTTCAGGGATTATGAACTAATCACCTGGTGAGAATATTCATTTGTTTTGCTTCAGCAGTGAAATAAGGAGATAAAAAAATGACGTTCTCCAATCAGATTTATACAACATTATGACAGACGTGATAATAAATTCAGGATGAAGATGTTCAGACCTCCACAGCTGATAGTTGTGTGTCATGTTAAAGAAACTGCTTTCTGTGTTCTTTGCATTATTACAATTTTCTGCTATTTTGGTCTGATTTGTGAAGCAAGCTGTATGTTTTTGAAAATGCAGCGTGAGATGAAGTGCACCGCAGCGGCCAGGAATTTTTTCATTATCTCATTTCTATCTTTTTGTACTGGTGGAGAAGTATGGTGCTCTCCTCCTGAAGTAAGAAAAATAGCACCGCCCGATAAAAAATGCAGCTGAGCGTTGTGAGGAAACCTCATTTAAGCTTTGTTTGAATGAAAAGAACAAAAGCAGGAGCTTGCTGTGAATGTATTACAGAAATGTACTCCTAAAGTAACGAGTTATGGTTTGTGCAAAATGAATTTATTCCATGCAGATATTTCCCTGTGATGCGCTGCAGCACGAGCGCATCAGCTGGAATTCTTTCCATGTTTTCTTCTACAAAATGAAAGCAGCTTTAAGCATCAGCGGAGAAGCGTCGAGCCGTGTTTGGGTTGCTCGCACACAGCACAAGCAGCTATGGTCACTTTTTTCTTTCATCAAATTGTAGCTTGTTGTCAACACGTCTCTTCATAAATGCAGTTCTCGCTGATAGTGATGAGCACTTCTCTTTATATTTAATGAGAACAACAGTGCAGAGCAAGGTGATCTCTGAGCCCCAGAGAGCTACATGCTAATTTTTCCAGGGCACGGTCCCATTAGCATCGGGAAGCTGACACCGTTGCTTTAGGCTACATATAATACCCTAATGACCATTCGGCTGTTACTTTGAATCAAGGGTATTAGTTTTGTCTCTGATAAAAGACGGCCGTGACGGCTCAGCCTACTTCTAATGTCGGACAGTGATGTTTCTTTTTTCTTTTTATCACGCTGTGTTGTGGAAAAAGGAAAGAAGAAAAAAAGATTTATCTTTGACTACTACTAAGAGTCAACATCTTGTCTCCTCCTCTCCCATCTCTTCTCTCCTCTTTTTGGTGCTTTCATTTCTCCCCGTCTCTTCTCGTCTTTTATTAAAAACACATTTACTACATAAATCAAAGGAATGCAGCAGTGGTTATAGAATAATTACATAGAGAACGCAGCCTTATTCCAGACAGAGCTGCTGAGTTTATTAAAAGCAGCAACTTGAGATGTGTTTGTCAATATGCTCCTCTTTCCGGCAGCGCTGCAAATCTGTATTATTCTATAAAACTACTCAGCCATGTTTCTTTGTGGCAGGGCTCACACCTATTTCTAACACACACATCAATTTCAGCAGATGTGGTTCGCTTTTATTTATTGCTTTCAATGTATTTTATATTTCCCCACAAAAATATGCGGAAAAAGTGACAGAAATGTATTAATTTGTATCAGTGATCTGATGGTTTACCTTGCAAAATTAAAAAAGAGATAAAAAGTGCTTAAGAAATGAAAAAATGTAATAGTTAAATCTGAATTAACTGGTAAATAAACGTGATATTTCAAGCTCTCTGCAGAGAAAGTAACGTTTAGCTTCCACACAGCAACTTCACATGGAGCTATGTAGCCTTTGAATATATTAATGTCATTTAAGCACATTATTTAGAAATTCCATAAGAATTCATGCAAATAATGGACGTGGATGGAGAGGCTCAAAAATTAATGGGAGACTTTGGGATGCACATTAAATTATTGAACGCCGCCCTGATTAATTCTTAATAGCCACTGTCAAAAATCAGCGTCTTGTAGTTTGTTAATTCTCATCAAACCTACTTTACAGCAGCGTTGCCGCCTCTGCTCCAACACAACGCTGCAGCTTTTCTCCACCAAGCACACACACAACTTCTCCTCCGTGGCTCCTCTGATCGCTTACATTAAAGATAAATACATAAAGATGTACTCATTTCTGAGTTTGTTTCCGACTTTTAATCATTTCATGATTCCTTCAGAAGCAGATTTTCTCTCAACAGTTTTTTTGTTTCCTCCATTTTTTTAAATGTGATGAAGCATGAAGCAAAGACGCTCTTGCCTCCTCTCTGAAGAGGATAAAAAAATGTCCCTTTGCTTTGAGAGGCGCTGCTAGCATTAACCACTAATGTGGTGCTGGGGAGGAAGGTGCATCTTACTGCTGCTGGGAAATGAATTTGGGAAAATGTTCCTGGCTGATAACCTCACGGTTCAGCTTCTGATTTGATCATTTCCTTCTTTCTCCTTCAAACCTTTTTGATAAATCAGACCCCATTTTCATAAACCGTTTTTTTATTATTATTAAATGTAGGTTAAATGCAGCTTCTAGGACATAAACAAGTTTAAAAACTTGTCTTTAAATAGCAGTGCTGTTCAAACATTACACACAAACTAAATTGCTGAAATATCTCCTTGCACATCCCCTAGAATCAAAATGCAGCGTCCTATTTTGAATATTAATTTCAAAACATGTTTCCATGAATTATAGATAACAGATATCAGTATGTTAATGAGTACACAACATATGGTTAGCTCCCATGATTATGGATTTACACCAGTAGGGGGAAGAGTGCACTAGGAAACAGATCTGGCTTATGAAAGCAACAATCCAGCTCTGCTCATGTTCTACAAGGAAAAGTTACATGTTCTTGCTCACGTTCACTGACATTTACCTGTAAAGGCTGCATTAGGAGAGGAGGACCGCTCACTGCCTCGGTCTGTAGACGGGCTTCTCTTTGGAGGAGGAAGGACTGCTGCAGAGATGATGTAAAAGATAAAATCAGTATATTTATGATCAAATCCCAGGTCATAAGAGAAAAACCACTTTTCATTAATGGTGAATAAAAATGTATTTTTGTAGCATTTTACTCGTCATGTGTTGACCAATCACAGCTTTTACAGATGTCACCTTTCTACACATTCACACACACAGCCAAGCAGCACTGCTGTTGTTCATAACGGTCACATTTATAACCCAATAAACACATCAGGAGACAACATCTTACACAAATATGTGATACCATGACTTGATTTGGACATATTGGTGTTAAAAACATGTAACAGCTGCTGTTACATGCGAATACATAGCTTTAGTCAAACATGCAGGACATCTGTACCGTATACATAGAACTTTATTTAAATATGAACTATACGTACTGCAGTTGCAAACTCTGCCACATTCAGTAATAGGAACAATGATCATACAGCTTCCACAGCGATGGATGAAATGATGAGGAAACTTTATTTTAGCTTAGCGAGCTGCTAGCAGGTAGAAATGTTTCCCCCTCATCCTGGTTTCTCTGCTTTCTGAGAGCTGCACCTGAGGGCTCAGACGGCCCTTTTCATGATAATAATATCAAATATGACAAATATGACTGGACGTCTGTCAATATGGACCGATATCAGAGATAAGCACATTAACTCGCCCCTCCCCCCCTTTCCCTCCGTGCACGGTGCGGACAGGTTCAGTGTTAGGTTAATCAAATAATGTCAAACTATTGGGTTTGTTTGATTGTTTTCAGGATAGAACATGAGGAACATTAGGGACTAGGAATTATAAACATTATTTTTTAAATATGTTGATATTTTATCGTAAGTCGTGTCTTTAGTTTTACTGTGTGTTGGCAGCAGGAGATGCTCAGCTGATGTCGTCTACTCAGAACGGACTCTTTTCAAGTATTCACGAGCTGATTTCTTTTATTTTGCTTTTCTTAAATACAACATGTGGTTCAATGAGAAGAATTGTAGTCTCGATCCTTCATTAAGTTACCATGTTCACGACTAAACATCTTTATTTAATTAATCCTTTATTTTAGTGTCACGGTTTATTAATCAGTCACATCTTTGTGAGAAAAATTGTTTGCTAACTGATTATATGCTAATTTAATGCATATTGTCAATATGTTTAAACAAAAAGCTTTCATGTTAACAAAAGCTGTGCAGTAAATGTAAAACATATAAATAAAAGCTGCATTTTGCAAATGAAGCTGTTGAAAACTACTACCAGCTGTGAAGTAGTACATTCATGTACATGGTGCCTGTGTGTGTGTGTGTGGGGGGGCTTTCACTGACTGGCATTGCCTCTCCTGATGTGCATAATCAACAGCTCTTATGAATATTTGAGCTACTTGATTGCAGCGTGATTATTCACAAACCACAATCTCTTCCTCTCTATGGCCCCCTTTTACTCCATTACCAGTCAGAACGCAGCTCCATGCGTTGCAGCATTGCCAGCCTGATCTGACATCGTTCCTTTTACGGGTTCAACAGCTTGCTTGTCGTACAGCAAAGTAATTAGTACTGCATGCTCATATTAATTAACAAAGAGTGTTATCACTTTATTAATCCATATTAGAGAGGTGGAGGAGGAAGGGAGGGTGCCATCAGTGTTATTGTAAGGAACGCTCTCTGAGGGAGTCTCCCCCAGCTCCGCTTTGTAGTCCCATTGTCCATGACCCTTGGTGCCTTCACCACATCCATACACAAGTGGTGTCTGCCTTCTGCTGTTCATTAAACCTTCAAATGCAAATAATATCTATGGAATAAACAAACAAGGGACTGAGGAAAACAGGTGCCATGGTGAGAAAGCACGCTAAATGATGTGATAGTGGGGGAATTAATTGCTACCACGGCGCTAATTGGAAGCAATAATTTGTGTGATTAGCGGGCCGCTTAAGAAGTGAGACACATCAACGGGCTGTATGCAGAACAGCGAGACCCGGGACGCCACACTGTCTCTGTGTGCACATGTTTACCACATTTTGGTGAATCCGTAGACCTGGACGACGGCAAACACGTGCACTCCTTTTGAGATTTGCACGTTTTTACATTTCAGGCGAGGATTTGTGTCCTCCTGCACAGACAGGATCCCCCCGTGATGAGGCATATCCAGAAGCATTCATTAGAAAATGCTGATGTGGCACGGGTTAATTAACTAAGCTGGCTTTGTAGGCGATGGGGGAGGAGGAGGTAAACCCCCTGCTTTCTTACCTCTTCATGCTCCCCCTTCCTTCATCTCTCTGGTAATATTAGACGCTATATAAACCTCAAAGCCTGGAGGGGATATTTACACAGCACTTCTAAAAATACAGACTACAATCAAAACAAGATCCCTGAATTAAATCTCCCCTCATTATTTTCCTTTAATTGTGATTGGCCAGAAGATCAAAGTGCATCATTAATTTCTGCCAATTCAGGATAAAAGTTGATCCTTTTTCTTCTTTCTTTGATTTTGTTGACTTGAAACTGGTTCTGCTCATTTCTCCGGTCTCTCCAAACACCTGGAAATGAAGCTTTCATTTCGCTACAGGTTGGAGTGATTCTTACATTTTCTATCTCCTGCACCGTTTTGTCTTTGATGACAACGTTGTTGATGTTATGTTCCCATAAAGTGTCGATGCTGTAGATGCAGCATGAAATTGCGTTGCATTTGCCGTGTAGCCGCATTATTGTTCTGACTTTATTACGGCCCCAATGGACTTTGTCGTGACAATAACAATCCATATTGTCGTGTTTCTCTGCGCTATACAGTCATACTGAAGGCTTCCCCTTAACTGCACATTTGACCTGACTTTCATTACACTTTGCTCTTCATTTTCACCAACGTCATCGCATCAGCTTGTGATGCTGTTAGATACGATTACAAACATGCTATTAGTGTTATCGGCTCACTTTATTGAGAAGAACTCTGAGTTACACACACAGAAGACGAACACAATACATTTACTGCGAGCATATGTTGTGCTTAACAGTCATTTTGTGTATTTATATGTTTTTGGGAGGGATGTCTGGAGCCGAACAGAACCTTGTGTTTCAGCATGTTGGTGGATTAAAACCTTATTTTAACTGAGGTGGCGTCATTACTTAGGAAGCAGAAAAGAGCAAAACATACAGACTCCCAATGACCATGGGTTCTTTCCACCATGATGACATGAATTAACAAACTAATTTCTTCATGCAGGTCAGATCTAAGGAGCCTACGTCTCCTTTGCTAAATTTGCTAGAAACGAAACTTACAAGTGAGTTCAGGTTCAGACCAGCTAGAAAATAAACTAGCTGGAAACCTTGCAACATTGATGGAGTTCCTGTAATCTGATTAATTCCAGCTCTTAACATTAACCAATAGAAATGAAGTTGTATTCGACATTTTGTTTTTTCACTTCTAAGAGAAATACGTCATTTAGTTTACAGATTTATTTAGCTGCACTAATCTTCTGACAGATATGTTTCAGACACGTGTTTCTCTCGGAGCTACTTGTGGAAATGTGTGGAGAAAAGAGAAGGAAATATTCAAAAGCTACATCCGTGGTGTGCTGAGGGCTCATTGTGTCGAAGGTAATATTTTCACTTTTCAAAAGGTTTTCAAGACTGCGATTCAGATTTTATAAAAAAAAGTCATGAAAAGCTCCGAAAAGGAAAATGTGTTGTACTTTGTGAGATTTAATGTCATTCTAACAACTATATCGCAGCTTCCTTCATATTATCACCTTCTGATTTAGCAAAAATAACATTATTGGCAGTGTTGTTAAAAATCCATACATTTAATTTTTTTTATAGCTGTTTCAGTTTTCCACAGTACCAGTCGTGTCTTAGGCATGTTCCTATCCAACTCACCTGACTCAGATTCATGAACCTATCCTTCACATTCTTTGCAACTTGTTAACGAGTCATTCATTTAATTCAGGTGTTAAAGAAGGGTTGCCTCTAAATGCAGAGCAGGGGGGCCCGAAGAGCGGATATGGGAAGCACAGTGTTATTCTGATGTTTTCACTTTGTGTAATGATTATTGATATTGTGCTTTTTATAATTCCAAGTTCAAACAGTCACATAATGAACAGTATTTTACCCTCAGTTCTAACATCTTTAACTGGAATTATCAATAAGTGTATTTTGTTTTCAACAAGGCATTTCATGACAGCAATGTTAGAAATGCCTGTCTTTTGCACATGACAGGTGTAACAAAATAGCAACATAGAGGAACTAAATAGCAATCATGTATGTGAGAAGAAGAGCAACCAGCTAAAGGCATAAATGACAAGAGTCGAGCACAGAGACAACAAGCTGCTGACGTTTAGCAATCCCCTAAAAAGTTGCCTATAAACTGTTCAATGTACTAAAGGGATCAAAACCCATGGCCAGGAAGAGAAGTAGATTGTGGATCAGAGCAGCAAAAGAGTCAGCTGAGTTTCTGCACGTGCCTAAATTACACCAAAATTACAATTTGGCTCATGTCCGGTCTCTAATGCAATCTAATACAATCCCATTGGAAAGCTCATTTCTTAGATTAATATTAAGAAAATGAATGTATATATATAAATATATGTATATATAAAAAGTAATTAAATATAAATAAATATAAAGATCTGTCTATAAGTTGTTCTTTATTGTCATTATGTAAAAAACACTTAATCGCATATGAATGAAACTAAAGAATCTTGTCATTTGTGGATTAGCACACTTTCTGCGGCTGCCGTCTCTGACCTCCTGGGGTCGCAGGGTGCTCTAGCTGAGGCATCTCTTAGACCTTTTGGGTGGATGCTTGGTCTTTGCTGTGGCAGGTTGGT
The DNA here is from genome assembly GCA_037177515.1 of Pseudomugil tenellus. Taxonomy (NCBI): domain Eukaryota; kingdom Metazoa; phylum Chordata; class Actinopteri; order Atheriniformes; family Pseudomugilidae; genus Pseudomugil; species Pseudomugil tenellus. Next base: position 32,530,429 of record JBAMHX010000001.1, read on the forward strand.
TGGGATCTTTGCTCTGAGGTGGCAGGCTATCTCCCGGGTCCTGAGGGAACCAGTTGTACCTCTGAGCTTTGCGGGGCTTGGTCACATTTTTGCAATCATTGATCACTATTCATTCCCGATATTGTGTTTGTCCAACATTCACTAACCTGCATGTTGATCCAATTACTATGTCATCATGTGGGTTTCATTTCTAACAGTTAACACTTAATGTTATTTTTACTTTGTGTTGCTGGTGTTTTATGTCATAATGATTCATGTTTTTTTCCCAGCTTGTCTGCCTTCTCCTAGGTGCTCCTGATGATTGTCATATTTGTTTTCCTGAAGATGTAGCAGCTGTTTGTCTTTCTTTGCATCCATAAAGCCCTGCTTGGGAAAGCCAATTTCGTTAGCATTACACAGCACCCAGACAATATCTCTGGTTGCTTTAGAGCTGAATGAAACAAGTAAAAGACAAGACATTTAAAAGCACTAATATTTATAGGAAACTATCACATCCAGGTATACTTTAATAAATGGACCTTGTATGTGCACATATGTACTCAATAGAGAATGAGGGTTAATTACTGAGTCATCAAGTATGAACAAGAAGAATATGTCCGGGAACACTTTACGCTTATGCAAAAAGAAAAATAATGGAGAAAAGAGTCCTGATTGTGTTGTAGATACAGATTGTCTTTTGTTTGTTGTTCTTCATCTGGACGTACAGATTACCCCTTAAAACTCCGAGCCAATGTTTGTCTACTTTGATGTTTGCGCAGAAACTCTTGTTATTTATTCGCAGTCAACATGCAGACATATTTTCAGGATAACCTCTGATGTCAGATTACGAGGCTGAAACAACGTAAAATGAACAGGTGTATCAGCATAAAGGCCGACCAATACACAGAGACAGAATACATAAATCCCCGAACAGAGTGTCAGGGGTATTATGGTTTTGCCCCGACCGCCGCGTCCGCCACAGATCCTTTGTGTTCAACGTGAAAACTTGAACAATATTCAATTTAGAGTTTTCATGTTTTGTATATGCATAGATAGAGGATGAACTGATTTGATTTTGTGCGATTTGTCATTGTCAGGTTGGCCACGAGTGGCGATCGACCCAGAAAACGGTTTTGGCTATATCTCTGAAATTATTCATCCCATTGACCTCAAATGAAATGAAAATGAAAAGTCATGACCTGAAGATGTGTCCCATAATGACGTTATACCTACATGTAAATGTTTTTATATTTACCTCTGCCCACGCTTATCTGTCTGTCTGTGTATAACTGAACTCAAAAAGTTGTAAACAGATTCTCGTGAAATTTTCAGGATATATCCAAATTAGTAAGATAAAGCAGCGATTAAAATTTGGAGGAGACCCGGATCATGTTTTAGGGTGTAAGTCACAAGAAGCTGGGGGGACTGTGGCTTGGCTCAGGTCTGCGCTCTCTGAGTACTTTTCTAATTTTTGATTATATATTTCTGGTCAACTGTTAATCTTTGGTTGCTTTTGATTGGACATTGCTGTTAATTTAAGTCTCATGTTTAACAGGAAGTAGCTTTAATATAACATCGGTGTGAAAATATTGGTGTCTTACCAACATAATAGAGATGACAACCTTTTTAATTTTTATATTTATCATATACAGTCTCTGAATAAACACTAGATTGTAAATATCCTGGAGCCTCATTTATGAAACTTTACATAGAATCTCTACTAGAATTTTGCTTAGCGAAAAAACCAACTAGTTGGTACGCCAAAGTAAAAGTCTGATTTAAAAACATTGCTTACTCCCCGGTGCAGCAATTTCCTTTTATAAACCACAAATTGCTGAAAAGGTTGCTCAGATGATTTTGGTTCACGTGACCGCCCCAACACACCCACTTTACACTGTACACGGTCAATGCAAAGCAGCTCTAAATATGTCAGCATATGGATCGAGTGTCTGTGACACTAAACGGTGAATCATGGCAACTGAGATGGCAGGTGAGAGCATTAAGAGATCGAGTTGCTCATTAGTGAGGTGCAAACACGGAAGGCGATCTTATTTTGAAGTCATAGCAGCGGCGTAACAAGAGGAAGGTCGCCTGTTACTGGGTCTGTCAGGATCATGTCTGCGTTACAAATAACTTGTACATTAATGGAATAAAGATTTCTTACGTTTCAACAAGACAACCTCGTTCTCACATGAAGCTCTGATTGCAGTCAACCCCGAAGATTACGTTTGGGAAGCCGGACATTGCTGCAAATGGTCTTTTAATGGTGGTCTGTTCACCCACAGTGTCGGGAAGCTTCACGTATCGACCTTCCGTTTTATTGATACTGTCTAAAACATCCGGCAACCTGCAAGTTGGGCGCTCTGACACTGGACCCACTTCCGTACAAAACCGTAAGAATAAATTGGATTATCAGCCACTCATCATCATTGTTCGAGAAATCCTCATGATCCCTGAAAACTCTCCCCATCTTCATCTTACCATAGTCTTCAAAAAGTACATTGTGACACATTACACTCGTGTGTCTCTGTGATATTTGTAGTAATACTCAGTAATTACTCGGATTGCTTGACATCTTGTCAAAGTTAATGTACCAATAAACATAATGACGTTTTTAGTATGAGCGTACTGTGCTTGGATGCTTAAATACATATTTATGGAATAAATAATTCCACTGTCGGGCATGTGTATATTAATCCAAGTTTCCGTGTTTTTGATTACAATAACACAAAGTGTAGTGTAAATGACAACAAACGTGTGATTAAATGTATTATCTTATCAAGTGTGCAGCCGGTTCTACCTCTCCAAAAATGTTACTACACCAGTTCGGAAGTTGGTACAGTGGTACGCACTCTTCTATGTCAAGTTTTTTATATATATATATCCCAAAGTTTGCGTACTAAAATTTCTATACAAATTACAGGCCCGTTTTTGTGTAAGCAAGCTTTATAAATGAGGAGTGGATATAAATGTCTGTACTGGATTTCCTGAGACATGGTGGACAATTTAAGTGGCAATACCTGGAGGCACAGGAGATTTGGAGAAGTTTTAAGGGTTAAGTTTTCATATTTTCCAAATTGCATGTTGATGTAAGGCTCAGGCAACAAATTAATTTAGATTTTTACCAGGAATATCTTAGAACAAAGCCAAAACTTAAGTAGGGGTAGTATTTACTTTTACAGCTTCTATTAGGCTACAATGAGACTGCAAGTGTTAGATCTCCATTTTTTTTTCTGTCAGATCTGATTTTTTTCGTGTGACACTTCAGATTACCGGAGTAATTACAGCCCTGGAGTGATCGTCCTGCATAGAAGCTGTTGCGTTGCTAGACATTGAGTCCTGCTGGGGCAAAGGCCCCTCATTATTTAGATCCCTGTTTTTTATCATGATAACCAACATTTATAAAATGAACAAGTTTATCTTCTATCTACTTAAGATACTACTAGTAATACAACTGTCTTCTGTCATTCTTGCTGTTACATGCCTCACTACTGGATGGAGAGAACACCGGAGTCACAGTAAAAGAGGTCTGACAACACCTATACGCAGATGATCAATCACTCCCTACTTGGAGCAGAAGATCAATAACAAAAGTGTCCCACAATGGTGACCGAGTGACATCATCATCCCATGAATTCCACTTTGGGCCACTTGACTGTTCAGACCACAGTCCCATTCCAAAATCTGACCTGTATTGGATTTATAACCACATACAAAAGTGGTCCATGGAACATGGAATTACATTGTCACCTGAATAAAAAATATGGATTTCGGCCACAGTTGTCTGCCGCCTGAATGCATCATTAGTCTTGCTAAGTGTGGTAAATTTAGGATATTTATCACATAATTTCCTAACAACTGTGTAATTCGACATTTGACAAATAAACACACTACTGTGTTACCTACTATTCATTTAGTTGCTGCTAATTAATTTGCAGTGATCTAAAGTGTTTTGTATCAACAAACAACATGTTTCTTGATGAAACTTTGCGCAAGAGGCAGATGCTCTTAAAACATGGATATCACAGAGATGTTATCTGATTCCTTCTGATGAATTACAGCCAAGTCCCTCTAGTGCTCAAAGGGAGTCCACTCCACATGAATTATTAGCAAATATAATTTCAGCTATTAGTTATTTTTCCTGAACATCTGAACATTGGAAAATGTGAAATTACAAATTAATACCTCTGAATATCATGGCAGGGTTTTAGAGAAAAGGGGGATTCATTTTCATGTTCTCCTCTTTCTCTTTGTGTTCTGACCGAGTTTCTGACACATTTATGTGTTAAGTTGGGCTCAAGCAGTTCTATTACCATACAGATTATACATTGTGAGCTTTGGCATACCGCAGTAAAGAATTAGCATTTAGCAGAGAGAAGAAAATACAGAAGCAAAGAGAAATAAAAAGGGATTATAAGTATCTCGCTTCTCTCCTGTTTATGTTTCTAATCTTCACTGGGGTCAATGTTTTATCTAAATTGATTTCTTGAAGCTAAATACTCATGTTCTTGCTCAGTATGATGGTGTTTTGCACCGATCTGTGTGTGGTTAAACATTTTTTCTTATCTATGTTGTAGCGTAGTGCACAAGGTGATGACTTCATTTGCTCTAACAAAAAAAGACCTTTCTGACTTTCTCCTATGGTCCATAATTTAAATATACTGTTCACTTAGACGACCATCCTTCCCATCTTTGTCATGAAACATGTAGCTGCTTTAATAACACATACAAAAACGTGCCAAGATGCCTCAGTGTGCTGTAACTAAACTGCTTTATATGACACATTATCTGCTGCGTCTATGCTAAAAAACAACTTTGCATGGTCATGCCTACAGGCATCATAGTTGGTCTTAATAAATCATATTCCTGACTATGTTGTATTTTACATTTTCTGTTCAAGAATTACATGTATTGGAGATTTGTGTTGGTTTTCATTTGATAAGACAACATTCCTGTTTTTTGACATGCATGTTTTTTTCCAGCTCTTGGTCTAACTGCTTCAGGGTGTATCACCACGGTAACCACTGCAACAAAATCATTTATTTAAAAATTTTAGTCATGACTTATAGCAAGCCATTTGTGTCCAAACATTACTGGTTTCAACTAAAAAGTGAAAACGTTTAAAGCATTTGATAAAAATACATCATTTTGGTTTCAAATGGGTTTCTTTGTTATGACAGTCTGGCATACCTCCACTTATCTCATCACCTCCGACAACATGTACATGTTCTGTATTGTTTGCGCTTCTCTAACTTTTCTATAAAACACATATGGATGCAAAGGTTTGATCAAATATCTTTTTAATATTTTTGCACATACATGTTTGAAAAGTGTTTTAATTTCAAAATCAATGTAGCTTTTAGACATTCTGGAACATTGTGTTGCCCAATTAAACACTGTTGCAGGGAAAAAGCTGGAAAATGAATGTATCCATGGTGATTTGGGACTTTCTAAGGCAGATTTGGACACCACTGCCCTACAGGGTTTATATTTCCCACCTGGCGTCTCACTGACAGAATCTGCCAAAGTTCTGTAGTTCTGCTTTAAGTCTGGACAGGAAATCACAGGGTGGTGACCAGAGGTGAAAGTAAGCTGGTCCGGTCTGGTGCTGTACCACTAAAAGATTCTGTGGTGGTCTGCAGGACCAGAATGATGGTGTTTAGCTCCCTGCTATCATGCCTTCTTTCATAACCAATCATGACAGCACTCTGGATCATAAAATAGAACTACCAACAACATGCAGTCTTGAAAACCACTTTTTCTGTTCATAACATGCTTTTTCCCCTCTCCCAGTTGTTTCCTAACTCCCCCCGTCCCCTCGGAGAGGTGGTATCTTCTGCATGCAGTTCACACAAAGTGTTCCACACATTTACAGGTGTTGGTGATTACATTAGGAGTGTGTCCATGGAGGAATCTGGTGCAGGTAGGACAGTAGTTGTGTTTCCTTTACCATTTATTACTAACTAAAAGTGATATTTTTGATTTGCAAGTGTTTCCATTGAACAGTGTTCAGTGCATAAGCAGCAAATCTTGTAAAACATCGTCAGATGGACTCATGAAGGTTACCAAGGTTGCCATGAAGAATTATTGTGACGTTTTCTATGTTTTGGGATAAATTTGCCACAGCTTTTTTTAAGCCACCCCCCCTCTGTTCCCTTTCTCAAACCTGTTAAAAGTTTTCTGGTTGTGTACCCCATAGCGCAGAATCTCAGCTGGAAATGTGACGAAAGTGTTTCTATTACGCTTTTGCAATAAACGGCTGAAACATCTAAAAAAAACACCTCTTGATTTTTTATTGATATTTTTAGATTTTTTTTAATTTAATGTTTCCATTAGCAGATTTCTATTAGGATATTTATGTTGTGCGCAAATCGAGGGGTAATGGAAACGTGCCTAGTAAGAGGGTAAGCCATTGTTATATTTTTTTCCTTTCAATAACACAGAGCAGCTCAGAAGAAATCTGCTTATGAGCAAAAAAAATGGCTGATTTCAACTGTTCATACGCATCTCCTTGTAAAATAGCTGTTGCTAAGAGGATTGGTTTTGATTTAATGCATAAGGATATGTTCCACAACTGGTCTACAAGGCACCAAAAGACAACTCTGAAGGAGAATTGTCCCACTCTGAGTTTTTTGTTGTGACCCCCTGATCTGTTCTTAGAAATTTTTATTCTATGTGTTTATCATTGTTCTAATAAACACCAACCAAAAAAAACATATTGTCAAGTGTTTTTAATTCTTGTCTACTCTAAAGTTGGGAGACCAGATGTTGCACATTATGTGGGAATTAATTTTCATTGGCTTGCAGATCAAATTCCTGACCCACATTGTTACTGACTGTTCACTTTCCTGTTAAACTCATTGACTCGATCTGCGAGATGAGTGAAGAGTAATTGAAATGTGCGACTAGGCAACTCTTGTGCACTATGCGGGTATCCTGCTCACAGGTATCATACAGTAAAATATTGTTTTATTTTTGTTTGGTTGGACTTTTATTTTGTTCTTTTTAAATGTATGAAGTGAGAGCGATAAAGGTTTTGATACAGGTGAAAATTTAAAGCTACATTCAGCCCTGATGGGGACCATGTCTCTAACCTCAACACGTTGGAGCAGGCTACTGGGATTTAGCTAGTTTGCTGGATTGCAATACACCAACACCTCTTTTCATGTGAACCTATATTTTTCACTTATCTGTGTATTTTTCACTTTTGTTTAAATTTCTCTGATTGGATGGGAAATATTTCCATTCCTGCCAACACACCTGATCTCTCTCTTTTTCATCCTGTACCAAAGACTAAACCCCTTTTTCTGTCTTGTCCCATACCTGATTGCTACTTGTCCAGAGTCTGTACTGTACTTTCTTCTTTCAGTCTTCATCTCCCTCCCTGTCTGACCTTAGAGAAAATAAGTCATGAGGGAGGATCCCATCTGAAAGTTCAGCCAAATGTTAGCAACACAGGGAGATATGTTCCTGAAGAGGAGCACTCACTCTCTCACCCTTTGTCAAACATGCCTTTCTCCCCCTGGCCTCCTCTCTCTCCTCCTCCATCTCTTCAGTTTACCATTTCTCAATTCCCAGTTGAAACCTCCTGCCAGACTTCTTGAGACTGGCGGCCAATAACAGCGGAGTAGTCTGATAGCATCGAATGCCAGAGGGAGAGGAGGCAGCCTAACAGTTGTCTGGCAAACCCAAACACCTGTAGTCTGTCATTGATTTGACGGTTAATCCTCACTCCTCCATCCTTCTTCCTCCTGCCTACCTCTCCATCACTCACTGCGCTCTGATCTCCCTGCCTGTCTGTCAGATGATATCTGTCAAGGTTTTTGCAGCCTGCAGAGGTGTGAGCTGTGCGTTAGCATGTGCTGTTTACGATGAAGTGAAAAGGCAGGTGATTTATTAGCTGAGAGAAAGGGATACCTCTTCAAATGTTTGGCAGGCTTTAAAAGGAAATTGAGCCACAGGTCTGAAGAGGGGGGGGGGCACTGTTTAAATTCTCAGAAGCAGAAACAAAGTATGGCAGAAACGAGCACAGTTTGTTTTTAAATACAAAATATAAAGCGAGGGATAGAAAAGGCTGGTTTGCACAGTTAATCTGGTCACATTTGTACTTCCATATTTTACATCAATCTGGACATTCAGACTGGCAGGTTTTTCACATATTCAGAGCATGATGTCCTTTCCAGACCTTTTATCTGTGCATTAGGGCACATTCATGCGGGAATTATTTAATTTGCTTTAAACAAATCTTGTTCTGCTTCTATAGATAGTTCAGAACATTCGGAACAATGACAACATGCAGACCAAAAGAATTATCTTTGGTAAACAAGAAAACTGAGGTTATCTGTCTGCTTATCTGATGTACTGACAGCAAGGAAGCAAATCTTCAATCTTGATTCAGATTTTGTAATTATTTCGTTATGATGAACGGTTATTTCAGAAAGTGTTTCTAGTGAGAATGTTTTTTTCCTACATTTTGTCTTGTTTTTCCCTCAGAATTCTTCTGCTTTACTATGTAACATGTTATTTTAGCTCTAGTAGCTCCATAGTAGCTGGACGTAGTATCCATCTAGTATCTGGACAGGAGGGGGGTCAGAGTCAGAAGGAGTGACCTGAAACAAAGAGCTCCAAGCAGAGAGTCGGACTTGCAGCAGCTGGATGGAGGAAGTGTAGCTGCTGTAGCTTTAACACAAAGCTGTTCAACCAGTTAAACCCGGATAAGCTTAGTGCTCCACACACATACAAAAAACCTTTTACTTTTATTCCTAATTATTTTTGTAGTCAGAGATCTTCCTCAGAACAGCCTCCAGCTGAAGTTAAAATATTTTGGGGGTGGGGCGGCTCTAGTTTTCTGACAACTTCAAATGTTTTTCATGTTCCACTAAAAACAGAAGCAGCCTTTTCATTGTTTTTAGAGGCAGCATGTCATCATTGCTTGGACTAAATTGGTGTTCCTGTGGGTTTCTGAAGAGTCACCGATTCTCTGGGAGTTCTGGTGGCATCAAACAGGAAAATCCAGCAGTCAAAATATTTCCATTTTCTTTGTTCATTTGTTAGATTAATAAATTCATCTCGGGCAAATCCACAATATTTTGCCCTTTACTGTTTTCATGTAAGTCAGAGGGTCTCACTTGTGCTCGGCCTGTGTCTCCGGGTTACTGAAGTGAGCGATGGGAGAACTGCACCGTGTGATTGGTGGCCCTCCGACTCAGGGTGAAAGATGAAACTGGAAAGTTGTTTTATAGTCAAGGAAAGAAGAAATGGGCATCTCAAGGCCCCGTTAGTACAATTCTATGGGAACATGAACTCTTTATCTAGATAAATAAATGTAGTTTAACGCTCTCTTGTCTAAGATTACATCTGTATATTTTTGGACAGCCTACTGTAATATATTATCTAACCCTTCTGCCTGCATAATAGTGCAAATTAAGCATAATTCATCTTATAACAGCTTTCGACCTTAAATAACAAGTATTTCTGTCACTGTTTATGTGATGACCATGAATTCTACAAAATTTTCTGACTTTTCGAAAACCCTGACATCCATCCAGCTGTCAAGCATCGGCATTTCCCCGTTTAAAGTCATCAAACATCCTTCTGGCTTTGATAGTAGAAATTATAGCAGACATTTGGGAATAAGTGTCTTTTTGTGAGTGCTGCTTGGTGACTTAGGCTCTGAGGCAGGATGGAAAAATCTGACATACTGTTTGGGAACTGAGAGAGGGTTTCTGGAGTCAGAGATGTTAGAATGGCCACTGTTTTTGTCTCTGGTGGGATTGAGATCTGATGAGGAGTAGGCATGTAATCCGTTTGTTTTTGGTGAAGATATACAGTATAGACTGGGGGATAGACGAGTGGAAAGTTGCAGTCAAGAGGAATCAGCTACCAAACTCTCTTTATGGTTCTAAAGTGGGTCTTTGGCATGCAATGATTTACATAAACTGCAGCATGACGTTTGTAACATTTATTGATTTAAGATCAAAACTTATGTTTAATGCAGGTGATAATAGTACTTTTCCTTTTAAAACCCCATAATTCACACTAAATGCTAAATTGGTTATAACAATTTAACTTTTTCGTTTTATCGGATTGTCATTTGTTTTTTAAAAAAATCTTATAAAAATATATTCTGCAATTCAAAAATTAAAAACCAAAATATATATTGATTTATTTTACAAACTATGCTCTGTTTGTTTGTAAGCATGTTGTAAGAAAACGATTCTTTTCTGAGATTGAAAATGTATGTGCGCCCACATGTCCACACATACTTTATATTTGTTTACAGTGTTGTTTGTGCACATGCTCAGAAATAACATGTTTACAAGCCCCAAGAAGAGATTTCAAGTATCTCAGGGTCTTGTTCAGGAGTGAGGAAACCTTGGTGGATTTGTGTAGTCTATCATGATGAAGAAGGAAATGAGCCAGAAAGTGAAGATTCGATTTACCATTCGATCCATGTTCCCACCCTCACCTATGGCTGTGAGCTGTATGTAGTGACCGAAACAACAAGACTGCAAATGCAGGCAACTCAAATGACCCGGCACGTCCTTAGAGATAGGGTGAGAAGCTTGGTCATCCGGGAGGGACTCAGAGTAGAGCCGCTGCTCCTCCACATCAAGAGGAGCCAGATGAGGTGCTTGGGCATCTGGTTAGGATGCCTCCTGGACAAGGTGTTCCAGGCACGTCTCTGCGGGAAAAGACCCCGCAGGAGACCCAGGACATTCTGGCCTGTGAAAGCCTTGGGATCCCCCCGATGAGGGAAGTCTGGGCTTCCTTACTTAGGCTGCTTCTCCCACAACCCAAGAAACAGCATCACATAACCAGTCAGGGCAATGTAGGAACTAATTCAACTAGGTGTACGGTGAGAGGATCACCAGTTGAGAAAATTTCATCGACAGGACAGTGTTCCTGGTTTAGGGGCTAACATACCATGTAACATGTAACCCCTAATGAGGTTTGGAGTCAGATTCTGTAGTCAGAAATGTTTATACTGCCATATAGTGGAATTGTTCAATATTAACGGAATTGTAATGGAAGCAAAAATAACAAAACAAGTTGCCAAAATACCAAAAATGAGCATTTTTTTTAAATGAGTCGATTCACGTTTTTTGTCATGTGATTCTGGGAATCGACAAAAAAATTGGTTCTGAATTTTTGTTTTTGATTTTATGTGCAAAATGCAGGAAAATGGGAATTTTTCCAATCTTGGTTTCAAACGAAAAAAACCAAATTATCTGAATATACATGAATCATAAACACCTACTGCCGAATTGGAATTTAAAATTCGGAATAAAGCTTAATTTTGAATAAAGTGGCTGGTTTATTCTCATTTTAAATCCGAATTGAATAATTCCTTTCTCATGTAAACGTTAATTCCAGTCGTTCGGCACATGCTTACCTTGTCCCGCTGCAATGATGCACATGTGCAGCCTTCTGCCTCCCGTCTTGCTGTTTTGTAAATGCAATAAAGTAAGAAAAAAATATCCTTTGCTTCACATCTTTGATATATTCCGTCCCGTCCATTTTTCACAAATGTGAAGAATACTTGTGACAAGTTAGTACTTAAAAAAAACTATTCAAAATTGAAGCTAAAAGAGTTTTTATTAGATTGTTTTCCATGTAGTCCATAATACTAAAAACAGGAACAGATTTGTGTATTTCCGACTGTGTGATTACGTTACTTCCTCTGTCACGTCAGATTTAAGAAAATGCGAATAAAAGTGATGTCATGCAAACCGCAATTCGGAATAATTTCCATGTAAACTCAAAGAATTAGTTAATTTGGAATTAATAATTGTGAATCAAATGTATCATGTAACCTATCAGATTTGAGCATTACTGAGAAAATATTACTCTCTTCCTTCCTTACAAACACAGACTTAGCAAAACCCCAGGATATACCTCTAAGATTCCCTCCCAGCAGCTTGAAAGAACATACTCATGTGTTCACATATGCCACAGTATCAGACTGAAAGGTTAAATATTGCTGCAGCTCTTAAAACTATCCATATCCAGAATAAAACAATGTTGACTTGAAACCAACTGTTTGACTGCAGCTGCTGCTGAGAACGGTGAAATCCTCAAGTGTAAATGAAAAAGATGAATGACATCCAGTTCTGTCACTGTCATGGTAGCCTTCATACAAACCTCACATAGTGTGTTTTATTACAATCAGTAACCATGTCTGCTTGCACTGGGGAAAATGTGCAAGAAATAATGATCTGGATGGTCTTGGGGGTCTGGATTGAAGTGTTCCTATAAGAATTCTACTGGTGTAAGCAATTTATTTCTTAACACATAGTTCATATTGTTTAAGACACCCCATATATCTGCCAAGTGTGATGCGAAATATGGCTTTAATACAGCATCTGGCACACCAGGGGACAGGAAATATTTCTACCCCTACACCCACCCTTCCACTCACCCATTCACCATCCAAAAGTCAGGAGAAACTGAGCTGTAGGAGAAAGAATGTACTACATGAGCAGATATTTGTTTTCTCCCTACAAAATGAATGAGATTATTGTTGTGAATTCAGTTATGACATGAATCAGGATGTGTATGCATTTCACTCAAAATAGCTTGTATAAGCTGTAATTTGCCAGAATTCAAATGCATCACTAATGAAAACATTGTTTTTCTCGGGTGGCTTGGGGGTTGGGGGGGGGGGGGATATTTGGGATATTTGACACGCTGTTTAACTCTTAAATATTTTTCATTTACGCCTGAAAACCTGCAATATGATGAACGTTCATTCAATTTTATTTCCTGCAACCTTACACCAACTATGTTAACACAGGCTTTCTGAGGCTAAGTGCTCACATAAGGAATGGGCAGCAGAAGAAATAATCTAAAGTATAAAAAATACAAAAATAAAATCCAGGTTAAGTGAACACAGGAAGGAAAGCCTCCAAAAAAATGTACAATTATGAGTAAATTTGACATGTTTATCAATATAACCACTCCTCTAGCCACACAAAATTACTATATTTAATTAATGTCGTGCATTTAATTCAAGGTGAACCTTCAAGAAACAAAAGATGCTTTTAGCCATTTCCTACTAGCTGAGACCCTAGTTGTGTAAATAAGTCCATGACAGTAAGTAGAAGACAAACAAACAAAAATTAGATGCCTGAGTGATTACCTCCGTCAAGGATGTCATGTTTTTTTTTCAAAACTCAAAAGGTTATGGACGGATTCTCATAACGTTTTCAGGATATGTCCAGAATGGGAATATGAAGAAGTGATTATATTTTGGAGGTGATCTGGATCATCATCTGGGAGGAAGGTTTTGAAGGATCCTTTAACATTGCAAGGTTGTGTCATTGCAGGTGACGCCTCCTACAGGCCGTTTCTGTCTGCTGTTTTTCACTCTGACAAAGATCATGTGTGACTGAGCTCTCAGAGATGTATCACCGTAAAGTAAGCCCAAGTTATTTCCTACAAACACAAAATTGAGGAGAGACAGATATTGTTCCATTACAATCTTTGATGCACGGATCACATAAAGCTGTACAATTGGATGTGACAACAGCATGTAACACTGCGAGACTGTCTGAACTCTGAGTGCTTTTCTAGTTTTGTTATGTTTATGTCACTTTGTTGCTGTTTGACCCATTTTAAAGAAACACTGCAGAACTTTACCAGACGTTCTCACCTTGGTACCTCCTAAAGACTTCTTGCCTGGCAAAAGTCTCACATCCTACTTCCAATCTGAGATCTCTCAACCCAGTGAAAGTCACTTTCACCATGACTCTTTCCTTACCTTTTGCTATCATTGTCTCTTTCTTTTCTTGTCTTCCCCTCAAAATCTTTTGTTCCTTTCTTTGCTGAGTGAGCCATGTTGTGTTTTAAATGTTTTTTTTTACAACTGGTTGTTGCTGCCCTGCCAAGCTCCTTGACTAGACATAACAAACTGCACAATGGCTTCAAATGAGTCGGAAAAGCGGTGTGAAGTTTTAAAAATTACACAGTGCTATTTGAAATGAGCCCTGGCCAACTTCCATGGATAATAAGGAATGCACAATTATACTCTGGGCTGAACCGAGTTTGCTTCAAGATCAGGAGTCACAGTTTACTTCAACATGAACCCTGGTGTGGCTTACTGTGTAAAAGCAAAGACACGATGGGATGTAGAGAAGCATACTTCGCTGCCTCTCCTGCTGCTTAGATCTTAACATCATAGTAAAACCAGAAACTTGATGTTGTGTTTAGTGCCACTGAGAGGAAGGAAGGATCCTACAGAATTGTTGTGGTTGGTTTTATTCTTGTCCAGCTTGGTTTCGTATTAGCCTTTTGTCAATTTAGGAAATATGGCACCTAGCAAACAGTTATAACTGTGTCATGCCATTTTTTTTAAATCTTAGTTTTATTAAACTGAATCCTCCAGACTGTCCTAGAGTTAATGTGCTCAAAGCCACCTCTACGCCACCAGTAGTTCTGAATGACTACACAGTCAGCTGCACTCAGCCATAGGTGCAAAAGCATGCAGCCATCTCTGCGGATTTATTTTATGCTTGGATTCATACCCAATACCCAAGCAGAGAACTCAAGTTCTTGTCAACAGACCACAAAGAGCTGTGTGAATGCAGAATATGTGTGACCACGTTTATAAATCCAAACATATAATATTTAATACCTACAGTTCTCAGACATTTTGCATCACTATCTGGTAAATTTTTTTTGAAAGTTCTGTTTAAACCATATGATGCTGGTTACCCTGGTGAGCACCAGAAAACAGAGGATTATAATAATTTGAACTTATCAAATGGTAATTAATATTAAAAATACCAAAAATTTAAAACTTCATTTTTTTTCCAGATTTTGTTAAAAGGTCAAATAAAGACTTCAGATGAGGAAAAATAACCTTTTTTTCTTAGATTGGACAGTAGGGTTGAAATAAATATCATTCATCTTCCATCTTAGAGACGTTGCAGATGGCAAGTAGGCTGTAGCAGGTAAGAAAGATGAGGAGTGAGAAAGTCGAAAAATAGGGATAAAGATAGGTGGAGGGTGGTAAAAAGCCGGGGGAGGGTTGAGTAAACAAGCAGTAATTAAGAGTCCAATATTCGCTATCATTGCAGTTTTTTATCCTGCAATGGGCTTCTTCAGAAGCTTTTTTTCTTTCACTGCACCCAAAGCTAATTTTCTGACACGTCAGCCAGTCTCCTCTGCCACTGTAAAGCAGTGTACAGTCACTGTGTGTTTGTGTGTGTGTGTAGCTTTTTCCATGAGTGCCATGAAAGCCTTGGGCATCCGTAATGCTAATTAAGAAAAGGGGCAGAGAAACCAACCCTGAGCTGAACTCACAAGCGCTGACGGGGAGGAACTGGAAAAGGAGTGAGACAGGAAGGAGGGACAAATTTGCATATAGTATCTGGGTTACATTATCATTATCACCAGATTTACATACAATCACAGAAGTCATTTTGATGTAATGTGACTTCATTTTGTGTAGTTAGAAAAACCTCCAGTGTCAACTTCTTTTGAGACCTTCAATCTTTGTTACATTTGCTGTGTGGTTTGTGTAATGGGGTCTTTTCCTTACTTCACACCAGGTCGTCAAGCTTAATCACATAAACCTGCTTTTTTCATTTAAAAGTTAGAGGATTCTCATATGATCATTCATATATATGATTTTAAGGGTATCATAACAAATGTAGTCAAAGAGTATTCTAAGAAAATGAAGTATCTTATTATATTTGGAGGTATGAAGGATTGTCACTGGGGTGGTAACCTCAGTTATGCTACTGTTGTACCTTTAAAACATTTATTGTCTTGCAGTTTGTACCCCATAAGTACAATGCTGTTTTTATACAGCGTACATATTAGTACCCATTGTTGAGAGTAGTGCAGCTGGGAACCCCAGCGACAATCCTTAGAACCCATTAAGATAGAACTAGGTATTTTATTCTTAGAGTGAGAAATGTCAGTACTTCAACTGAGAAAACACATGTTGAACAGCTGACTTGTTTAATTTTTCGTATGTTTTCTATGGTTGATAGTTTGTATGTCTGCTATCTTGGACAGGTGTCCCTTGTAAAAGAGGTTGAAAATACAGGTAAAATTAAAAAAAGAAAACATTCGGTGATAAATCCAAAAACATTGTCCTGTTTGACCTGTTAAAAACAGGTCAAACAAAGATATGAAGGTTACTACCAAGATAAAATGATGAAGCTGCAGGTCAGACTAAGTATCAGGGCAGAAGGAAGTCATTACCTCTACTGTATATTTGCAGATGAATAATGACATTTTGGACTTTTTATTGTTCCATTGTTTGAAAGTAGGCCAGATGATGATGATGATGATGATGATGATGCATCGTCCCACAGAACAAGGAAGTTTGAAAATGTGATATTTTATGAAAAGACATATCAGTGCAACGCCATGGCCAGGAAGCATTCCAGGTCCTGGTCCAACTTAAAATTTATGGCAGAGAAAATGTCTTTGATGCGAGTCCATCTTGCAGAGCTGATCTATCAAAACTTCTAAGATGGTTGGACTCTGATTGATGAAGAAGTCCATGCCAAGTTATCGATAAAGCCTAGAAGAGATAAAATAAAGTACTGATCTTCATATTTTTCTTTTCCTAGTTGTTCATGAAGCCATGTGTACCTGTCTTACTTACATTTTAAATAGTTGTAACCTTTTCACATCTACTTCATGAGAAAAAACCCTTGGACCACATTTTTAGGTTTGTTTTCAGGGCCTGAATATTACACTATTTAAAAATGACTTCCATAAGCTATCAGTGATTTGCTTTTCTGCGTCACCTTATTTGATGCCTTTCTGTCTGAGGTTCGCATGTGTTTTTCGTTTTTTAACCTCAGTTGTTTTAGGTGCAAGGTTAAAGGGCTTAAAATCAGTGCATGCACTTGCACATGGACATTTGCATACACATGCTCCAGCCAACACTGACTTCTCATAATAAGAAACATCTTACGGTTCAGTAAGCTCATGCACATGCACAGTAAATTGTAGGTGCTGCAAAGAGGGCAGGTCTGCCGTTGTAAAGTAGCAGCTTTAAGCGGCTTTAAGGGGCAGGGCCGTAATTAGCTCACTGCGGGTTCCCAGGGCCCACTCTTTTGTGTCAACCACCTAGTAATTCTGCTTGTAATATATCTGCTCAGACTCATAAGTGATGGCAGAGTGAAGAGGAGAGAGAGAGAGAGAGAGAGAGAGGGAGAGAGAGAGTGAGTGAAGAATGGCACTGATTTGTGATGCTTGGGCCCATTGCTTACATTTGTAATGTAATCCTACCTCACTTATTTGTCGATCTGATATAAACATCTGAGTTGGGGTGGGGGGTTGATGGTCAAGAATAAGTGAGACAGTTACAGAGAAAATGTCTGGAGAGACAATATATATTATGCTACTTCACAATATTATTTCTTCCATTTTGGACAGTTTAATTTTTCAAGCTTATCACTTATATCTTGAGGTCGGTTGGAGAAAAGATGCATCCAAATCTCCAGGTCCGGATTTAGTTATGAGTTATATAAACCAAAGGTTTCTCAGTGATGATTGTTTTAGTTTCATATAGTGCTGCATAGATCTGTGGATGCATAAAACAGCAATCAAAATGTTAAAAAAGGTTAAAATATTTAAACTCTTTATTAATAAGAAATTGTGATAAATGAATTGCTGACAAAAAAATAAGGAAGTTAAAAGAAGTAGATCTGAAAAATGAAATAAAATTAGCAACAAAATGGGTAAAGATAAAGCCAGTGCTTGTGTGATTACAAAACTATCACCATTTTGTTTCAATAATGAATTCTGTCTTGTGTTTTTGGTTTTAAAGCTTGACCTGTTGATACATTATTTATTCAAAGCAACATCAAATTAAACAGTGGAAAAACAAACAAACAAGTAGACCAACACAGCAAAATACTGCTCGGAAGCCATAAGTTTAAAGTAAAAAAAAAATGCTTTTATAAATATATATTCTTAAAAGAACATAAAACACTTGTTAACTGTTCCAACTGAACAGGACAAATCACAACCTAGATATAAAAAGGCAGGGGTGTTTAATGTTCTGACTTTGTATGGTATCTGCTGAGAATCGACAACTCTGATGGACTAACTGGAAATTACAAATGCAACATGTTGACTAAATATTTTGGTCACCTTTCAGCATATGAACAGTGCAAAGCTAAGTATAATCATAGATGCACTTTTAATGATGGAAAGTAAATATGAAGGGTCCTTTTATCATGTTACCATGGTTACATGAAGCAAAGTATCTGTTACCTCCAACTCTTATTCTGAAGTTTGAATGAAAAAACAGGTGTTGGTGGTGATGATCAGCTTCCCTTCATTATGTCTACATTAAAATGTTGCTAATCACAAAATAAATCGGATCTTCCTGTTTTCATCACTCCTAAGCAAGGTGATAGGACATATATTATTACTTAATATACACAAAATGTAACAAACTAATTGAATCATTTCTTGTTAATTGGCTCAGTTAAGGCTACGTTTAGACGGAAACGGTCTGAAGCCAAAACGCAAAAGTAAACAACTGTTTTTTTGGGAAAATCGGCATGCGAAAGTGCACAAACCTTCAAATTTCCTGTTGTATACGCATGCACAGTGTATAGCTGGCAGCAAGTTGCAAGTTTGTTTTTAAAGTAAATGCTTTATTCAAAAGATCCTGAATTGGGACACAACTAATATCATGAATTAGCGAGATGACTGACAAAAGATGTCCGCCAAGTTTGACTCCATAGGCAAACAGCGTGGGCGAGGCATCTAGTTATTATATACATGTCTATGAGGGTGACAAATCAAAACAACCTGGCAAAGCGCACCTGCCAGAAAAATCACTCTGTGTGATGAATGTCGTCAATTCCTGATGACTCTTGTATTGCATTTAGTGCTGCTAGCGTAACTTGAAGTTCCGCTTTGTTGTGTTATTGTTTTTTTTTAACTCTTGATTATGACGTCATCTTTATGCACTTTTGTGTTGTCAGCCTCTTAGACGGCAACAACACGGTGGAGCGTTGTCAGGATTTCCACTCTGGAAGGCTTTTGCAATTTTTGCATTTTCTACCCTCCAAAACTCCGTTGCCGTCTAAATGATATGGACATCTGGTAAAATATGTTTTTTTCCCCTGTTGCCGTTGTCGTGTAAACGGGGCCTTAATAGATGTTTACACATTTCAGTAAAAATGACACGGTACGTTTTTGGTGGGAAACACAATCTGGACATCATTGATTTGTGATTACTGACAGAAAAAAAGGTTTTAACTATTGTTTAGACTCTTTTAACATGTTCCAAACAAACATAGGGTTTTTTTTTTAGTTTTTTTGGAGTTTTTCCGCGAAGGAGGGTCTAAGGACAGGAAGTCCAGGATCTGTTTAGTTTAGTGTAGTCACTAATTGTATGTATTGTGAGTTATGTCTATTGTTCTCTTATTACCTGCATGTGAAGCCCTCTGAGACAATCTGTTGTGATACTGGGCTATATAAATAAAATTGAATTGAAATGAAACTATACTTAGATTTCAAATGAGTCTTCGCTTGTTGAATTTAGGTGGGAAGAGAGAGAAGGAAAAGCAACTCCCAAGCTATGTACACATTCATATTCCATGGTTTTTCCTCTGGAATTT
Organism: Pseudomugil tenellus; assembly: GCA_037177515.1. Taxonomy (NCBI): domain Eukaryota; kingdom Metazoa; phylum Chordata; class Actinopteri; order Atheriniformes; family Pseudomugilidae; genus Pseudomugil; species Pseudomugil tenellus. The sequence goes on from JBAMHX010000001.1 coordinate 32,550,015, forward strand.
GCCCAACAGTCTTTGAAAAGCTGTGGCCTTGTAAGACAGAGATGAGTGTTGCAGTAGCTTGGAGTTCAATGCTAGCTTGTCTCTTTGTAATTGTTTGTAACGTCATGCATGATTTTGAAAAGGTTAGTGGGCTCCCACTTTCTCTCAATGTGCACAATGTGTGTGTGAGAGAGCGAGAGAGAGAGAGAGAGAGAGAGAGATGACTTGGCTGCAGGATACAGTCTTAGTGTGTCTTGCTCTTGTCTGTGTAAGAACATATGCTGGAGGCAAGCCCTGGAGCTGCCCTCCGGGCTTTATTCACTGGAGACACACTCACCTGACATGCAACCATGTATGCACATCAACCTACACACACACACACAGACAAGCACACATAAATTTCCTTAATGCCTGTATTTACATAGGACCTTCTAATCAGTCTCATGTGGAGTAACACCTCTTCACGGCAAAGCATTCAAACCGTTTGTACAGAAGAAAATAAACAGTGAAGTCTTTCTCCACTGTGTTACACCACTTAACCTGCAGGAGAATAAATGTAGTCAAAACGTGGAAACGTAGGTGTTGCTTCTACCTGAACACCTACTGCTTGGCATTATAGGTTCAGTCTAATTACGTGATGGAGTTACCTACATGGATTTCTCCTCCAGCTGTCAGAGCGCTCAGAACAAGCCACTCATTATCACAGCCAGACTGACTTCAGCTGGAGATTGTGTTTTACTTTTAGCACCCCAAGGTGTCATTATGGCTGTCAGCGACAGTCAAGTGGGTGACACGCGTGCATAAATTCTATCCATACACTCTGAAAAGCAGCAGTATGAAAGCAAATATGCAAAATCTAACAAGAAGTAGATGTTTCCAACATGTGAAAAATATTTTGTTTTGTTAAATTGATAAAGACCAAACTGAAAATGTATGATGAATCAGAGAAGTGTTAAATAGCTACTATGTAATTTTAGGAGATCTATAAAACCCAGATCATCTCCATGGGATCCACCAACATTGCATTGTTGTGCCTGGTCTAAAGCAGACATTAGAGCACAATGGAGAAACCAGGAATTGTCAAATTATTATACACCACAGATGAGCAACTCTGGAGTTATTTATTTATCATGACACAGCGCACATTAATCAACATGTGTTCATCAGTCTAGCATGTAGATGTTAACACCTGCAGTCCCACTGGCAGGTTGATGGCAATCCGTCGTAAAAGTCAGAAAAGTACACATGATACAAGAACAAAAGTAAATAAAGTATTAACAAGTATGAAATCATAAAACGTCAGTATACATAAGACACAGAAGAAACCAAACAGCCAAACAACAGTTTCTCCATAGATCATAGATTAGTTTAAAAATCAATTGAACATTTTAATTCAAATTATGTGAATATGTCTGATTGTCCAGCAACCACTGTTTAATATATCTATTAAAAATATTGAAAGAGGTTATATTTCTTCATTTAGAAGGGACCATATTCCAGAAGTATGCAGCTTGCATTGAAAAGGCAGATTGTCTAAAAGCTGTTTTTCTAAATGAAACTTTACAGTCTCCTCTGCTGTAGGACCTGGTACTTGTTTTAAAGTTCAATTGAATAAACCATGAAGAATTTTATAAAAAAGTATAATGTCTGAGTAACTAATAATGTTTTCCCAGCGTAAAATTTTATTTTTGCTTGAAATTTTAAGAGTTTGACTTTTTGTCCACTGTTTTCATAGTCTGCTTATAGAGTCTTTCTGTGGGCAGCAGAGTGGTCCAGAGTGGTCCTGTTTGTCCCGTTTGTCTGGGTCCAGGTTGTTAGGCAGTAATTCATGTGAGAAAGAATTGTGGCACTCAAATCTGATTTTTAAACCATTTTTAACCTGCGCTTTGAATGAGAGTTGAGTCCATAATGATACCTAAACACTTGTACTCATGGACCACTTTTAAGGCTTTCCCATCAACTATAACAGTTGGGTCGGGTTGTCTACTTGCAGACTTTGAGAAAAACATACACACAGCTTTACCAATATTTAGATGTAAACGTGACTTTTAACCAATCACAAACTAACACCATTACAGATGATAGCTTCTCAGCAGCCAATTGTTTAGTTTTTGTGTGCACATAGATTACCATATCATCTGCATATAATTGACAGTTTGCCACAGAGCAAACTTCAGACAAATCATTTATATATAGACTAATTAAAAGAGGGCCAAAATATGTTTCCCTGCGGCTCCTTTATAAGTTCTGCACTTGCTCCTTAATCAATTGTTAATTTGATTTAGACGTGTTGAAGCAGGGAAACATCCAAACCCGCAGAACGCTGCACCAAGAGATCCTGAGTTGCTCATCTGTGGTATAGAAAAATATCAACTCTGATATCCCAACAACTCCAGGAGAAAAGGTAAATACATCTTGAACAGGTCTGCAAGGAAACCAGAAGCCGTCACCAGATGGACAAATATGCAAACTCCACACAGGGATTGCATGAATAAGCTTAATCTGATGTTGTAAAGTACATTCTAGATTAATTTGGTATGATGTTTAAATTGCTTAGTCCTGAGATGGCGACTGTATAGCATATTTCATGTACAGGACAATCCAATGTGGCTCACATGATTGACTAAAAGCATTACAGGTAATACTACTACTAATAATACATTTATAACCCATTTTACACTTGAAGCCAAATCACAAAGTGTTATAATGAGAAAAATAAAATAAAGTAAAAAAACAATAATAAAAACAAGAAAATAAAAAAGCAACAAATTAAAACAGCAACAACACAACATCAGCAACCACAATTAAATAAGAAAATAGCCAATAAACGGTTTTTTTAAGAAGGAAGAGGTTTTTAAAAGAGTCTACCATGTGGAGCCCAAAAGTGGCCTAGAAGGGCATCTCACAGGTTCTGGTGGGGACCAAATGGTGTTGTTGGCCTGACAGGGTTCGTGTTGATGTGTTGGATGTGAGCAGTTCAGTAAGATAAACGTGGGCAGCACCGTGCAGACAGTGATGGGTGTGACGGAGGACTTTGCACTCAATATGAAAGTGAATGTGGAGTCATTGCAAAGAATAGGAGTGATGTGTTCATGCTTGCGCACCATCATCAGGACCCAAGCAGCGCTGTTGTGAAATTATTGGAGCTTTTAAAGGCTACTTCCAGCGATACTAATGAGTAGAGTGTTGCAATAGTCCAGCCTAGAGGAGACAAAGGCATGCAGAGCTTCTCTGCAGAATAAAGGGGGAGGGAGGGGCGTAGTTTGGAAATGTTTCGTTAGTGAAAGAAGAAAGTTTTGCAGATGGAGGTGACATCATGTTTTAAGAAGATGTGGGGGTCAAACTTGACCACAAGGTTTGTAACGGGGAGAGATGTATGGAATGAAGTAGATGTGAGAGACGAAGAGCAGAGTTTGTTAGGAGCTCCAGTTTGAAGGGCTTGTGTTTTTGTGTCATTTAGTTGCAGGATTTTTTGACTCATTCACATCATTATATCCTCCAAGCAGGAACTAATGCAGGTGACAGAGGAATGGGGGGGGGGGGGGAGCTGGAGGGAGTGACTTTGATGTAGACTTGTGTATCATCAGCATAGCAATGAAAATTAATTCAATGCTTGATGATGTCACGGCAGATGGAAGCGTGTATAGAGTGAAGAATGTAGGACCGAGTACGGAGCCCTGGAGAACCCCACAGGTGACAATGTAAGGTCTGGATTTTGCATCTCCCAGAACCACACACTCAGTCCTGTCGGTGAGATAGGAGTGAAACCAATGCAGGGAGAGACCAATGTAGTACCTGGAGATGGTGCAGGAGGACGTGAGGATCTACAGAGTCAAACAAAGCACAGAGATTAAGAAGGATGAGGAGTGATGTTGAACCGGAATTAGACGTCATCAGAAGGTCACTGGTCTGGTGACTGATAAGAGCTGTTTCTGTGTTATAGAAAGGACAGAAACCAGATTGGAATATTTTGTAGAAACTGAAATTTTGTAGATGATTGTGGAGCTGGATGGACATAACTTTTTTAATAGCTTGTAAATGAATGAGAAGCTAGAAATGTGTCTGTTGAGATGGTGTAAAGAAGCATAAAAAACAACAAAGAGCAAAAACCACAATAAAATCACAAATTAAATTAAAATCATTAAAATCAAGATCAGTAAAAGTTACTGTGCAGATTTGTTGCTGTTGTGAGACGTGTTCCTTTAGACCAATCATAATACATAGATCTCAACAGCATTTTCCAAAAGTGGAGGGTGTGTGGAGGTTGGGAATAAAGTCTTTATCCAGCCTAAACTTTGAAACTTTGAATGTCTTCTCCGTTTTCCTTCATCATCTAGAGTAAGAATAGACTTTTGAAGTAGGATGACTTAAGGGTTCAGTTTAATTTTTCAAAGTGGTTTAGCAACTTGAGTCCGTTCACATTTCCTTGCGCCTTGTATGCTATCTTCTGTATGAACGTCAGGCACACCAAAAGTGTCCCGCATGTGTAGAGGATACATTGACGTGAATGACATCATCATTTTCACAGAAGTAAACATGGACAGTAACAGCAAAGTGCATCTCGCTATTTTAAAGTTATTGTCCAGTTCTGTTAGGGTTTTGGGTTAGCTCATGTTGGTTTCCTGTTTTATTTTGTAGTTTTTCCAGTTTTGTCCGTTGCTTTCTGTTTCAGCTTCATGTATTTGTTCATTAGTTTACCTCGTTTGATTTTGGTAATTGTTTTCACCTGTGTTTTGTTCAGTTTCCTGTGTATTTCTACCCTTGGTTTTCTTTCCCCCTGGCTGGTTCATTATATATATATATCTATATTCCTTTGTATGTACAGTAAGTTTATGTCTAGTTCTTTGGATAGCAGTAAATAATTTCTGTTCTTCTGCATCTGGCTGGCTTCCTGCCTTCTCCTTGCCTGCATTTGGGTCCACATCCTCCAGTGCTTCATAACAAGTTGTAGCTGGCACATTTCCAATGGCACCGTTTTAAGGAGATTACAGATTAAGGAGAACCGGATGGCATTTTGTTGCGGAGCAGCAGCGTCTGTACAGAGAAACGTGTGGATACAAAGACACAACCAGGATTGAGGGAGAGTCATGTGAGCGCCTTTACAAATAAGGAGTTTATAAATAATTTTTGGATGACGAACAGAACTATTATGTACGTTGGTGAGTGCCTCTCTGAAACGATGTATCAGTAGGGGGAATTAATGTGACATGGTCGTTCAGACTGAAGCCGCATAGAAAAGATCAGATATGTATTGGATTTAGGACCACATGTCCAAGTGAACTGAGTCACATTTGACAAAATCGATCTGTGCTGTTCAGAAAATTATGAAAATATCAGATGCAGGTGATACATAGGGGCAAAAAAATTGGATTTGGGTCACACCAGCTTGGAGGAGTATGGAATGAAGCCTAATACTTTAATAGGAGAGCTTTATCATCACACTGCATTGTAGAGATTAGTGAGCCGAATTTGATCAAAACTTAAAATAAAGAATGCAAATTCAGTCACAACACTAACCTGAACTGTGTGGATGTCCTGGAAGGAAGTGGGTGGGACAAGACCGAGCTTCTGCATTTCTTTTTCAGTCTGTAACATGTATGTTTTTCCTTTTTACTTAACGTAGAGGCTGCACGTATACACACCAACCCAGAAGAGTCTTTTATTCAAGCTGATTATTATTAACCTGAAAATCATCATCATCCTTACAACCACATTACTGCACACAAAATGTGTGTATTTTTTGGGGGAATCCAAGAAATAGGAGAAGAATGGAGCTGAGGAGCAAATGAAAGAGAAAAGAAGCGAGAGGATGTGGAAAGGTGAGTTGATGGGAGGAATGATGCCATATGTCACATCGTATCAAACGACAGGACGAGTGAAAGATACAGTATTGCCTCTGCTGTGTTAGGAAATCGCAATCACACCCCAACACACAGACATACGTGCACACACACATAAAGGAGGCCCAGCCAGGCTTATCTAGCTCTCCACGGCTGCACGGCCTCCATGCGGAGGAGCCGTAGCTGTCGGCAGAGGCCCCGATCATTTTGGACAGTATCATTAAATGCCATGTCATTACCCGTTATGGAGTAGTGCTCTCACTCCCTTCCTCTCCCCCGGGATGGTGAAGCCCATCTGATAGGTATGAAGAAGTGTGTGTTTGCATGCATGTCAGCGCATGTCTGCATTACCTTCTGTGTTTGTGTCTCGCAAAAGAGTTTGACGGCTTCAGGCAGAGGCTACGGTGTAGACTGTGGAAATGGGATGGACGGTGTTGAGAGATGGAATTGGCATTAAATTTCAGACGCAGAAGAGGATTGACTTTGACTGGAGCGCAAGGGGGCTGTTAGCTTATCTTTAAGGCCGTGTTTGTCACAGCGCTGAGGGCAGCTCCGCTAGACAGGCCGGCAAAAAGGGAGGGAGTGCCGAGTGGAGCGTGGGCTGAGCGATATGGATAGGTGAAGGCTCCCGGTGGGACTTGCTGCCTGAGCCGACGAGCTGTGCTGAGGAAGGAGTGGAGGAGAGCAGCTAAATTGAAGGTTTATTTATCCAATTCGCTGTCAAGGTCGGCTTGTCGGTGAGCTGTCCTATGTGTGTTCACAAAATGCCAAAATTCGATGAATTGTTTTTAAAAAAAAAAAAGAAGAGGGAAAGAGCAGGCGTTGAGAAGGAGGGAGAATCAATGACCTTTGGTTGCGTCAAGCTTCAAGCTGCCAGTAGCTCTTAAGGTTCTCCTTACCGGCCATTATGGTTGCCTTTTAAAAACAAGGCAGCAAAGAGAGCAGCTGTCGGGCAAGAGCATACCAACGTAGACACAAACACACTCACAGACATGTAAAGAGTTGCACCAAAGTTCACACACACCTGCACACATTACTCCCAATCCAAGGTGATGCAAACCTTATGCACCCATCAGAAAATGTAAAAAGTTATTGAACTGTTGCTTGTACTCAATAGACTTTATACATGATGACATCTTCTATCACTGTCATGCATTTAATATAATATTCTATAACTCTGATTACTTCATTGCTGTTCACTAGTTGTCCCTC
>JBAMHX010000001.1:32557145-32568737 GCA_037177515.1 Pseudomugil tenellus
TTACCTGCATGTGAAGCCCTCTGAGACAACTTGTTGTGATACTGGCCTATATAAATAAAATTGACTTGACTTGACTTTTCATAGCTAAGACTTCTACCTGAGCTAAACCCAAGTACTGCTCATCAGAGATAATCATTTATCCTTTAACATCTCACTAAATAAGATTAGAAAACACAGAGGATTGAGGCTGATGGGCCATCCTGGTTCGGCATGACTACTCCCGGAAACGCAGCCTGAATAGAAAAAAAGGCTGTTTGATACAGAGGATTAATCTACTGCTGCTGCTACTGCTACAGCTCCTGCTGCGGTGTAACAGTGCTATCCTTTAGAGGGACCCCCTCATCAAAGTTTTGGAAGGCCTCTGTCAACGTGAAAAGAACATGACCTTTAAGATCGTATCAGCATGTTTGCTGGTGCATACACAGCCAAGTAACGGGTTCAGTGGCCCTTCAGAATAAAGAAGAAAAGAAAAAAGAAAGACAGAAAGAAAAAAAGAAAACTGCAATTCTCTCAGAAGGCTGTTTGTAGGAAAAAGCTGTTTGTTAGCACTTGAGAGGGAACAGCTTTAATACCATAGACGGACAGAACAAGTAAAATAAAAATAACGTCTTTTCACTCAATGATTTATTTTTCTACATGGAGGTTTAATTTAATATAAATTATAATTGTGCCTGATCAGGAAAAGAGCAGGGGAGAGATTGGTGGGGTGAAATTGATGTTTACTTGAAATGTAAATTAATAGAAAACTTTACAGTCTAACACAGTTTGTGTAAAATTCGGAATTCAGTAGATTTTACAAGGTGAATGTGCTTCTCTGGCCGTAGCAGCTCTTTCTTTTATATTTACACTTTGTGTGTGTGTGTGTGTGAGCACGTGCGTTTATTGAGCGTTATGAAGAACTGATAGTGATGTGATGGTGGTCATCAGTCACCTCCTACACCCTGTCTACCAGTCAGGGGACTGTGCGCTCTGTTACACACAAACACATTCAGAGACACAGACATGTTTACCAAATCCCATCCCGACATCCACAACAGCAGTTGTCCTCCACCTCTATCTGTCTTTTATATATTATATAAGAAACTTTATCATAATGCTTTAATAACTTTTTTTTAGTGCGTTAAAAAGGTGACTTTTATTAAACTATTAAAACTATCAGTCTACAGAAAAACTGAGTAAGCCAAGACAGGGACCTTAAAATGCCAGCAAGATTTACGGGGGATTATTCAGTAGGAGCCGACTGATATGGATCTTTTAAGGCTGATAACCATTATAATATTTTGCAGAAAAAATTCTTGTTGACTGATTAATCAGCCAATTAGATAAAAAATAACAAATATATGATTTGCAAACATTGTTTTGCTGTTTCACAATATTTTGATTCTTTAGTACTTGTTTCATTTTACAGAACAGGAATTATTAAGAAAAAAATAAAGCATCAAACCTCTGGATACACCTCATTCATTCATTATCCATACAATTTAATCCAATCAAGGGTCACGTTCAATCAACATTTTATTTAATAACTGTCCAATTAAATTTCTTAAAATATTATTAAATAAACAATATAATCCTTTCTTATAAAAGGGCTGCGACAAATCTGCCAGTTTAGGAATTTGGGGCTCAAAGTATTTTTATTGGTCAGCAGTCAATATGACAGTTAAACAGAATTTCCACTAACCATTTAATCCAGGGAAAATAAGACAGGTTTCCAAAAACCAGTCATCCAAGTTGTGGATGGTGACAGAAAATGTCTATCCACAGGAAGTGATCCTTTTTGTCGTGTCTGCACTTTGTAACATTCATGACCCATTGGCACAACATGTATCGCTTTGTTGTACATTATAGTTCATTTCATGTTGATGTAATGAGTCTAATTCCAGATCCCTGTTTCCATAATGTAATACCTGCTGTACACAGAAGGATTGAGTGAAACTTTGTGCAGTTTGTATCCCCTCAGCATTAGAGATTAAGCTGCATTAACACGTTGTTCCAGTGGTCTCTGTGGTACATGGTCTGATTACTTAAAGTGCAATGCTGCTTTCGCTTCGGTTTTATACAATGACATGTCTCTGGGTGAAATGGCCTTTTCTTCCTTTTTTCTGTAAAGCTGCATGCATTTCCCTCAAGCACACTGTGATTACAACTTCCATTTCCCTTTGCCATTCTTTCTTTTCTTCTGTCAGAGTTAAGGAGAGATCACACAGTATCTCCAGTGAAAATTTTCCAGGGATAAATATCCCAGGGCAGCTATAACATCCTCCTTTTCCTTAACTCCCCCTATCTCCAATTTTCACCGGCCAGTTCAGCATGTTGTAAAGAGAAGCAAGAAAAATAAAATGAATTAGCAGCATATGCTTCCACAAGCCACACACCCCCAAAGCAATTCTTTGATGCAAATCCATGGCATAGTCAAACTGTTTGCACCACTGGCATTCTAAGTGTGTTTGCTGTTATCTGCTCGTGAATATGCAGGCTATAATAAAGTACAATGCTCCCTCTCTGACTTCATACAGGAAACTACTCTGGTTCTACAAAAATGTGAAAGTCATTGTTGGGTTGATCCTTTCTGTAAAACAGGGACAGTGTTAAATTAATTTAAATTAAATTATGCTTTTTATTTGTCCAATGTTTTCAAAGTCCCTTTGAATCCCCTTGTTGTTGAATTGTGTATATAAGTAAACCTTGCTTTGCCATATCCAATGTCTAAACCCATGAAGATACTTAAAAACAAAATCCAGCACTTTAATGAGTCCTTGTTAGTAAATCAGAATGAAAGGATATTTTTTTGTTAGCTGTAAGATCCAGAAAAAAAATAAATGATATAAATGAAACTTACCCAACCAATGACGACTAACAGAAAGGCACCATGTGAGTATCTCAGAGATGCAACAGGTCAAGATTTAATAGTCTGGCTGTGGAAATGTGATGTTTTACCAACATTTAATGTAAATTTATTTATGAGGCATGTGTGTCCCTAATTTAATTGTCTAATCTCATGTAACTCATACAGGATTCCATCAGCTGGAAACATGAAGTTATTAAGTTCAAATTACATCTTAGCCTCTGGAAGTGAAAACCACCCAGTTTCACTCTTTTCATGCAAAAGTTGCTTGTGGCTTCTCGCTGTTTAGGTTTGTAGGACAACAATCCTCTTACAGAAATACCTCATCTCCAGTGAACATATTTCTTGATCTTTCTTGTATCTTTGCAACCACTTCCAGCATCTCTTCAGTAAAGTTGAATTGTATGCACATTTTTGTGAATACTAATTTGATTGCCTCTGCAGTTACTGGTGCATTTGTAAACACCTCTTAGATTCAAATGGAAAAATCATCAAATGCCCATGGAAAACTTTTCTAATATATCTTTGTACATATCAAATATTACTTTGACATATTTAAACTACTCATACAACTTTTAATGACTTAAAGTAGTTTGATATAGTTATTCCAATTTCTTTTTTAGGAAAATGGGCCACTGCACCATTTCTAAGTGATAGCAGTTACCATTTCATAGTCAGTCAATTAGTGAAATTGCACTTATTCTTACTTAGGAACTGAAGTCAGAGATGGAGTTAGACCAAACACTTCAGAGAATGTGTGTCTGTTAACTTAAAAAGCTGGAGAAGGCAAACAAAATAACAAATTAGTATTTTTTCTCCACCCTGATTTCCTCCTCAACATATCTGTGTTACAACCAAGCAGCTCATCACACTGAAGGGAGACTTCTATGAATGTTTAATGACATTGCTTACACCACTGCTTTGAAAATGAGCATCTCTTTTTCCTTCCCCTATATTTTCTGTCTTCGTTAGCTCACCCAATGTTTATGTTTCTGAAAGTCTCGCAGCATGTTCTGAGGGAAGTCGAGCTAGTTGCACATTGTCAATGCTAGCCAAAAAAATAATGGCTGTTCATCCTTCTGCTCTATTCCAGGGAACATTCCTCTTCTTCCATGACATGTTCAGATGTTAGTGGAGGCTGTCCGACACATTGTGTCTGTTTGTGCAGTTCAGTTGCATTTGTGTCCCTGAAATTTAAAAATAATTCAAAGATATAGCAGTAGCATATTTGTTTGCATCCGTGAGATCCTCATAAAAACATTTTCTGACTCTGAAATTTTGTAGCTGCATGAAATCTAAAAGCTAAAAAAATTGAACATAATAATCACAGTTTCGATCTCAAACAGTGCAAATTTAGTCCAGATTGGTTTTCATTTACATGATAACACACACAAAGTGTTTCCAAATACTAGCCTTCAGACCCAATGAGTAAATCTCATGCTCGGTAATAGTAGCTGAACAGCTAGCTGCTAGCTTCTTTATATCACACATGTTTGACCTTGGCCACTGGAGGTTTTAAGGGGACAGGCTACTGTTTTGTCTTCTTAAAATGTCTGGGTGGTTCGTGCAACTTTTACCTTCCTGCCACAAATTACAGCTGCATTTCTGTCATTCAATCATTGTGAAAAATAGATTTGGAACATTTAGGATTTGTAATTTAATCTTCACATGTTACATTGTGATAGTTAAATAGTTAATTGGCTCACCATTACTAGTTAACCATTTGATGATGTCTATCCAGTTTATAATGTAGATTAAATGCGAGAAAATTTAGTCCCATTTCCGACATAATTGGACAGTATCTTAATGATCAGTACTACAGTTTTTAGTGTAGCATTTGCGGCTGTATGTGTGTGTGTGTGTGTGTGTGTGTGTGTGTGTTGTTTTAGGCCAGGAGTGATGGTTAAAACAGGAGAGTGAGGAAGGGTGACTTTTATCCTCAACTTTCCACCCCCAAGGAAAGACTGAGAGGATGGGAGGAGAATTTAGCCAGACCGCCGTGTGTATAGGCCGCTCATGTCTGTGCAAGTCTTGGGTTTGGCCATAGAGAATGAATGGGTTTAGTACTGTGGCCGGACAGAAAAATCAATGCTTCATATGAGGAGGCTGCGGGGGTTAGGCCTCCGTGTTCATGTCAACAAGGCTATTGGTTTTCTTAATACTCCAAAGTTGGCGTTTCCCCGCTTCGGGAGGGCTGGTGAGGTGACTTGTGTGGTCAAAGCTTAACAAAGGGATCCTGCCTTCTAGCCCTTTCTGTACAGTTCGGCAGAGGGGAGCTGAGCCAGGATTAATTACCAACCATGCCGGCTGGATATTAGTTGTTGTTTTCTCCCATTGTCACATGGCACCACTGGACTGATGCTATTGGAAGGTGCTTGCGTGCTGCAGAGCAGTGGACTAATAATGTTAGATGGAGTAACATGGTTAGATGTAATAGTGGTGGAATGACTGCGTGGCAATCAGTCTGGCTTTCACTGAACAATCATTAACCATAGTACTGCCAGTAGCCTGTATGAGTACTGAACATTACAAACAAACAAGCGTATAACTCACCTGAGATCATTGTAGGTTTAAGAGAAAAATCAAAGATTTAATCTTAGACTCATTTTTTACAATAAAAGCCAAGCAAGGGAGGAAAATGCCACTAAAACCATGAACTTATGGATATCTTTATTAATGGGATATTTTTTTCCAGCACTGGAAAATAGTGTTGATGACACATAAAGATACGAAGTGCTGTACATTTTAGTTCATCTTACAAAATTCTTTTTGAAATCTACTCAGACAAAATGTTTCTTTTTATTAATAATATTTATGAAAAAAATCAATATTCTGATCCAGTTAAGGTTGTAAGTTTATTATAAACTGATTTCAGTTAAAAAATTAATATTAAACTACAAGCATGATTTAAGACGACACTAGCATGGGGCCGTTGGTTCTTGAAGGGATTATATCCACTCTTTGCATTTGATTAAAATTATTTTAGGGATATTCTGACTCCTTCCAAATCGTTTACCCTCTACCTTCCTTCTTCTTTGCCTGTAGATCTTTACGGCATTACTGTACACATTCTCACACATGCTCAGAAAGCAGTCGTTAGTGACATCGCGCTATGGACAGCAAACCTACAGGGAGGGGTCTGTGGGTTGGCCGAGGCAGGGCCAAACCGGCAGCTGAGCATTGCTCACCCAGAGCAATCGGATGAAAACGCAGTGCAGATGTAATTTGTTTTCAATGGCTGTTTCAAAAGAATAATTGTGGTGACACTGGTTGGTCGATAATATGGATTTTTGTTTTCGAGTGCAGTGTGTGTGTGGTGCAAAGAGAGCGGAGAAAATACAAGGCTGTAGACCCAAATACAATAAAAATGGATTGTGCGTGTGTGTGTTTGTAGGGGTATTTGCAGGTCTGGTAACCATCACTGGGCCCCGGACATCATTGGAAGGATTACTAAATGTGTCCTTTGGGCCAGCAATTGCCTGGCATTCTCTCCCTCCCTGTTTGCCTTTGTTTCCTTCTTTTATTTAAGGGAAAACACAGACTTGCCTTGAATAAACTCACTTAAGATGAAACACAGCTCACAGTGTGGAGCGGCATGAGTAAAACAGTGGAAGTAAACTACACCGATTGCATGTGAAGGAAGGAAAATACCACAAAAGGAAACGTGCGTCTACATCTGTGTTCTCATCTAAACTGCACCAACCATCATTATTTATGCTTGTTTAAGAACGTTGACTTCTTGTTAAACATTGACATAACCATTGGCTAAACTTCATTTTCATAACAATGATTGTTTAGGATTTTTTTATTGTAAATGCCTTTTATCAATTTCTGAAGCTTCAATGAATGGATTACAGTCACAGAGAGCAGCGTCATTCAAACACATCAGCAAATTTCAGGGTTTAACTAAGCACAAGTAATGGGTTTTATGAATATCTTCTTTGAATGAATATTTGAAATGTTTCAAGCAGTACTGGCGGTGGCTATTAATGCCCCAGCTGCAGTTTCTGAGCTTTGAGTTGTTTTACAGTGATTATTTGCACCTCGGTCCATCTTCTGAGTAGAAAAACACACAGACTGCTTACAATAATTACTCATGTGCACTTAGTGCAAAAAGAAGAAAATAACGACGGTAATCAGAAGTCACTGTGGCATAACGTCTTTAGTCTTGCCCTGCAAATTTTAAATGTTTTTAAAACTCCAGTCCGCTTAATTCATATGAGTGGGTTATTATCAGGTTTTCACAGGACTTCATGCTATGTTGACCCATTGATTTGAATCAGGGAAATGTGTTAAACACACAGAGTGGGGGTGTCAGGTCAGGACTAGAAAACAGTGCAAATAATGTCCAATTGCCCCCAGTGCAAGACGAGGAAAAAAGTATTCTATGATAGTAATATTTTCTTAATAATGTTGAGGAGCAGGTGTACTGAATAAACAGTAAATGACTTTAAGTCTTATCAAACGTTGGATGGTGGATGACGACAAGGAAACCATCCTGGAAAGAAGATGGTAGAAATAAACAAAATGACATCATCAAATCTCCTTATAAACTTTCTAATGGAAATAACAAAAAGCATAGATAGTCTTCTCACATTAATATCACTAAAACAGAAATATGTGTTGTTTTAAATAAGATTAAATTAGATAAAACACTTTATCATCATTATGGCAGGATGTGTAACAAACTTAGACTGCTTTGCATTCACAAGACATGCAAGTTGCTTTGGAGAAAAGTGTCAGCTTAGTGACTGTAGAAACAATAGAAAAGTTTACAAATTCATGCCTCATAAATGGTAATAAATGAATAAAACAAATCATCTTATAATGTATATATATTCATATATGCAATTTATGACATTGAATTAACATTGCACATAAAATATGTTACACATTAGCAACACAGTCATGTGCTTCGTGGATTTTTAGTTTAGTTGTAAGTGTTGTTATGGCTGTGGGGTAAAAACTGTGAGAGTCCTGTTGGATGTCATGGGATTTCTGCAGAGCACCAGGTGAAACTGTATTTTAAGGTTTGAAGGTGGGAGTTAGGGATGTCTTGTCATGTGTATTTGTTAGATGGGGCTACTGGCATGCCACACCAGCACAAACAAAGTGAAGTGAAAACAAAGATTTCTGAGTTTTAACAAGTTAAAATCATGTAGCTTCATGTATTGTTTCCACAGATATAAATAGTAGAGGAACATCACCATGGCAAAGTCACAGTTAATGGAAACTATGTTCTGTATTTATTTACAGGCTGTTTATATATTTTATATATAAGATAAAAAAGAGGAACTGTGCTATGTGAATGTCTCATTCTTCTATTGAACTCATTCAGTGAAGATAATCTGACAGAGTTAACATTATCTTAGTGGAAAGGTAGTACAACAAACCATTTTATTCTTTTACACTTTTAAGTAAAGAAGAATGATTGCTCCCTCAGACGTGCCATGAAATAGGCAGACTGTTGTCTATGTTGGTAGGATTTGTACTTTCAGATTGATGAAAAGGACTGAGATCTTCTCAGAATGAAACGCTGGATGTCTTGTCTCCATTTGTTACTTTGTTATCAATTATTCATTTATGTGAACCACATGAAGAGCGGTTTCAGTAGCAACAAGCTAACATTTACACTGCTGTGGCTCTAGACGCGTTGCTAACACAGATGCTAATATTAGCTTTTAACATTGCAGTGATTAGGCTCTCCAGGTGTGTTTTCAGGTGGATGAAGGGAGATGTGGTTGAATACAGGCTCATGGATTTTTATACCACATATTTTGCAGTTTAGATTATGTCAGTGTCACAACTGGGGAAATGACAAAAAAAGATTGTTTACGTGTCTCACACGAGTCTTTCATCTGCTATTAGGGTAAATAAATGCATATAAAAATGCTGTGTGGATGTGAGCGATAGCAAAAATGCAGCAGCCTTAATTAGTCAAATAAGACCAGAAAAAATTGCTACAGAAACACAGTGTGTCCAGTTTGTTCATGTCTTGAAACCAGAGCAGCCAGATATATCCTGACATATCTGAGGATTATATTGCAAAATCTTGTTTTTTTGGCCAAAAAATAAGTTTCAGTTTTCATCTATTTTCATCCATGTAAACTATTAATTTATTTTCTGTCTGTCATGTTGAAGAAGAGGTTACATTGTATTTAGTCTTTTTTTTAAATGTTGCATTGTTTAAGCTTTGTAATTCTTCTCAGTAGCATTTATGTTTAACTTTAATCTTAATTCGAGGAAAGAAAATGAATCCCCCTTTGTGATCGTTCTTTCAGTCTTTCACCCTTTTTCAGTGGTTCTAGTGCTAAAAATCCATGGGAAACGGAGGCAGCTGAAGCTTGTGTGCTCATGTACATTTCTATCCACCCTCGATGACTCAAATGACCCAAAAACTTGATGTAGATTAAAACATAGTTGACCATCAAACCTCACATGTACTTAGCAGTAACATCTGTTTTGTGTCTGACATGACACACTCGGTTAGTTAGTTAGTTAGTTAGTTAGTGCCAAGTTGTTGATTTCCTACCGCTTTGCCTTTGTCCTTCCCTGATCTTTGCCTGAGGCTTCTCTCAACATGTCCTCTCTTATGCCTGATTATGTTCACAGTGGCCATTTGCTAAATCAGACACCATTTTGCTGGAAGATGCAGATGGAGTAGTTCTAATCCATCACAGGAAGCAAACGTGTGTGTATATGAGTGTGAACATCGCCTTGAAAAGGTGGAATTCTGTGACATTAAATGAGTGACGGCAGATTAAATGGCATGCTAGGGCTGGTTGGAGGGGGAAATACAGTAAAAGGACATTACTCCTAGCCCTTTCCAACACTCTCCACCTCATGCCCCTTCTCTCTCTCTGTCTTTTTGCAGTATTCCCTTGCCGCAGGTGGTCACCAGAGACCAGACTGGGGCTGATTTATTCCCCCTCTCCCCTGTCCTCTGCCTGACTGCCTCTGCAATGGAGAAATTTCCTTTTTCCTTTCACTCTCTCGCCTCAGCAGCAGCAATAAGGATGGAAAAGCAAGGGATGAGAATGGAGCACTAACGTTAGAACATCTGCCTTCGTAATACTTTCAACTCAGTGTGCTCCCACCATGCCAGTTATGTCTTCTCTCAGAGGCCATCTGCATGTGCTGGATATGTAAGCATATCTAAATATATTGAGTAGATATTTTTAGCACCGTAATATCTTTTTTGGAGTAAACTGTATATGTGTTTCTCAGTCCTGGTCTGTGAGACCCACTTTCCTTGCTTTAACACACCTGGCTGATAAATAACGTATTAAGAACAGGTCCTACAAACTAGGAATGAAAAACACAGATTTGAAGCTTTATTTACTTAATGAAAACTGTAGTTGAGGAATAAATAAGAAAATAACTAATAAGACTAAAATATTTTATGTATAATTTGTATCAGAATGGGATTAATTTTGATTAATTAATTATAAACATTTTAACACATTAAAAATTTTAACATAATTAATTGATTTCTTTAAATACAATGGTCCCGACCCGGAACCTTCCTACTCACTTATTTTTGGTACGCCTGTAAAGCTGACGCACACACAGGACCCGTTAACAATAACAGTGATGGGACACAATGTGTTACTAGGTCAATTGGGGGCTAGTTTTTGCCATGAAGAATGTCCTGATGGGACAATGGAAAAGAGCATTATTTTTCTGCAAACTGTGCGAAAATAAATTCACATATCACAAAAATAATTTCAGCTACTAGTACCATCTCAATGGAAAACCCGTTAGCGCTAGCATACGTCGCTAATATTAGCATTCCTTCTCACGACAAACGCTCCAGCCAGGTCACACTGGATGAAATGATGGGCTATAAAGAAAGCTATGAAAAAAGCCTTGATTGTTTGTTGAAAAGCATTTAAATCAAATTTATTTATAAAGCCTTTTTTTCCACCAGGTATAGGTACACAAAGTGCTGTAGAATATATGCAACAGGACAATGACTGATGTAATAAATGAAAATGAAATAAAAGCTCTAGTAAAACCAAATAGAAGAAAAATAAGATCAACTCCCAGGCGTGTTAAAAGCCAATGAGTTTAAATGAGTCTTAAGGTCAGTTTAAAAAATGGACAGTGAGGGAGACTGGCGAATGACTAAGAGTAGACTCTTCCACAGTTTAGGTGCACGTACAGAGAAAGCAAGTGATTAACAAGCTCAAAACTATAAAGCAGCAATACCACGAGGTCAGCGAGGATAGTAGATGGAACTAGACATCGACACTCAAAGACCTCTTGATGCGACAGTAAACGAGTCGTCCTCAACATCAGGTAAATTATATTGTGATTCAATATGTTTTGTTGTTGTCCTTGTTGTCACTGTCGCACAATGATACATCATATCCTGACAGTCTTACATTTACTGCCTATGTCTGAATGCAATTTACTGTGTAATCTTCAGTAATGTTTTTGCAAGTCTGAATAGGCATCTCCGGGTAAATTGTGGGTAGTAAATGTCCGGATATTACCCAATTGCCATGTCTGTAAAGGGCTTATGGGTGCTACTGTTGCTTTCACCCTCCAGGCCTTCTTCGGTTCTTCCTTGAGGCCTTGGTACTTCTCCAGTTTCTCATGGTCCTTTTTTCTGAGATTTCCATCATTGGGGATGGATATATCAATCACTACGGATTTCCTTCTGCCTGGTATGGTAGATCTGGGCCTTGATCGTTCTGGTGCTCAGGGCTTGTGTACACACATATCTATATATATATATACAT
>JBAMHX010000001.1:32568837-32601195 GCA_037177515.1 Pseudomugil tenellus
ATAGATATATATTCTACAGCTATGGTATAAGTTATTGTCGCAGTATAGACATTTAAGTACAATGAGAAACTATACAGATAGTTATGTGCATTGAATGTACATCCAGAATGTACATCTAGTACGGACACAGCCCTGGGGGATGTAGCGGTTTTGATTAACTCCAATCATCTAATCTGCATTTTTAACACATTTTAAATGTTGATATGATGCTGAATCTTTTATTCAGTTAGCTGGAGCTGAGTCTTACTGTGGTGGATTTGAGTAGCATGGTGAAACTCGTTTCCAGAATAATAGTGTTGATGCTTAAAGGTGTGGAATAGCTAAACCACAAGAAGCTAAATATGTCCATGGTGGCCTATATGTTGGCTTCTATTAAAAAGACAGAAATATGCAACCCCACTGCATGATGTGTAGCTTAATATAGAAGATGTATTGCATCAAATGGTTCAACCTGGACAATGACGTGTTATGAACTACAGATGC
The DNA here is from genome assembly GCA_037177515.1 of Pseudomugil tenellus. NCBI lineage: Eukaryota > Metazoa > Chordata > Actinopteri > Atheriniformes > Pseudomugilidae > Pseudomugil > Pseudomugil tenellus. The sequence continues at coordinate 32,569,321 of JBAMHX010000001.1, forward strand.
AGCTTCTTGCCCACCATTTTGCTCCCCATATTGTTGCCTTTGTGGTCAAGTAAACACTGGAACTTACACATTATTGATTTTCATTTAGACAACTTAATGTTCACAGAAAATTTGCAGCCCCTCCATCACGGGCACTATCCACAGTTTAGACATACGAGCTTGCCTCATTGTAATCGACCACCATATTTCTTGTCTCACGCTCCCTTTTTTCCCTTTTCCTTGAGAATAATTTTTCTTAAAGTTAAGCACTTCCAAATAAACAGGAAATAAATGGAGAGTGGAGGCTGCATTTATCAATCAGGCTTCTCTAAAACACACACACAAGCAGTGCAAAAGCATTTCCCACCAACAGTTTTCCTTTTCCACTCCCAACATCCCATTACCTCTTGGTAGTTGGCCAGTCAAACAGGGATAAAAATTGCACCCCAAACATCATATGTTAGGAGTGATTTGTTGAGCAAGAAACCTGACAATTCCCAGAGACTTACATGACTCGTGCCGGTGCTGGAAATCAGGCCTGTTATGGCGGCTGCACATCTATAAAGATTGTTCATCTAGCAGAAAACAGCCACCTGGGCAGGGACAAAGAGAATGATGCAGAAAGTGTTGTAAATACACAGAGACATATATGGGATGGATGACCCATGGGGGTCTGATGGAGACTGTTGAGTTGTTAGGATGAATGAATGAACGGTCCCAGTGAAGAGTCTCTATAGGACATGAGCTGATTATTTTTGCAAAACAAAAGCACAGCTTCTCACTGACAAACATTATTTCACTTAGCGTATAAAGCTGATTGTACAGGACAAAAGAGCACAAACTGAAGATTAACACGGCAATCATGTATCCATAGTTAGATGTGGAAAATAACACTTTGCATCTCATCAGAAATGTAAAAGCTCAGTATGCATGCAGGATATTACCTGTTCCTTTAACTCAGCATTGTTGGATGGTAATCTGTAACCTTTACGATGTAGAGTTTTTTTTTTTTACTTGCCTAAAACCCACAAGAAGACAGTAAAATCATAAAATTTACTGCTGTGTGTTAGCCTGACCCTTCTGTTACTCTAAAAAATTTTGTCAATTAAATATTTCTCTGTGAAGAGTAATTGTTAGAGAGATGAACTGACAGCAGTTGCACAAAATATTTTAGCATCAAACTTTTGAAAAGTTTGCTATGCTGCAGGTTGTAAGTAAAATAAATTAACAGAAAAAAATCTATCCAAATGTTCATCACAGGCCAACTTTTTTCTAAGGACAAAATTTAGTTACAACTCAAATAACGTGGTTTAACTAATATAACAATGCTTTTCAAAATTTTCCACCTAGTGATTAATTCTACTTCATTTTTAGCCATTATTGTGGTGTAATAAAAAGATACATAAAAAACACATCAATTAATCAAGACCGTTACATGAGTTGTTACAAAATATGCTACATATTGATGAAGATCTCATCTAATTACATAACTGGACAAAACGCAGCTTCCAATCCACCAATCTGAGCTCTCCTTTTATTTCTCTTACTTTATAAAATCTCCTGCCCCCACCAAGCACCTTAGCTTCAGCCTCTTTTCAGTCTGTCTCTTTCATCTTTCTCCCTGCTGTCCCCTGAGGTGAAGGACGCTTGTAGATGAAAGAATGAAAGAAGACAAGTCATACTGAGGACAGCTCCTGCTGCGCCCAGGCCACCACACACACTGGCTGACTGGCCACTGCTTAGTAAGTTTGCACTGAACACACACACACACACACACACACACACACACACACACACACACGTACACATACTGCTCTGTCACCTTTTGTTCCATCACCCTTCATGGCCATCATCTCCAGGGGATGTTAAATGAGTCAAACGGGCAGCAGAAGCAAGAAATGTTTGATGGAGAAGAACATCAAGGAACCCATGGCACTGACTGAAGCAAAGGACATTGTGAGCACAAGAATTTGACATGACAAGCCTTAATACTCTGACATAGAATAAAAGGTTGAGACTGGACACATCAAAACAGGAAATTGAGAAGGCAAAGAAGTGCAGTAGAGATGACAGGGACAAGTTAGGATGGTGGAGGTTGGGGGACTTATTCATTCTGTCTGACAGACAGGTGGCTAAGAAGAAAGCTCTCAGTGTGGACTACATAACTTCATGCAAAGAACTGAAGGATCAATCAGATTTTAGGATTCATGCTACCGACGGTCTGGTGCAGCAACAGTTTTAGTATCTGTGACCACTGTGTCAATTTTTGTGGCTACTATCCAAGTTGTGTGTGTGTGTGTGTGTGTGTGTGTGTAAGTTCTTATTCAAAACTGTTTGTAGCAGAAACAACTGCCTGTAAAATGACCTTAAACAAACATAACACCAGCTTGAAAGAACGCATCAAGTTAGTCACATTGTGACTGTTGTCAGAAACAGCTGGTATATTTTTTTTTTTGTTAATTTGATGTTCAAGTGGAGATGTGACATATATATATTTCTTTAATGTTCGATAAATGAGTAGTCTTTTATTTTTTTTGTAAAACCATTTTATAGTAAATCCTTTGTTTAGTTAAAGCAGTGTTAAAGAAAGGGTGAACCTTTTCCTTGTCCTCATTGTTGCTCAGGGTAAAGTTCATTTGTGAAACACTTAGAGATACACGAGACACAGTACATATGAGGTCTATAAGGGACAAGTCAAGTGTGTCAAGAAGGAATAAGTCCTTTTTCTAAGAAAGTTTTGAAAATCTTTGAAGTTTGAAATCCTTTGAAGTTTTTTTTTTATGTTTTTTGTATTTCTGTATTTCTAGCCACCTCAAAAAACCTTTTTTCTTGGAAACCTAATAAACGTCATGATCCAGCGCGACATTGCATTTAGGAATTCAGTCAATATGTGTAAAAGACGTGACTGAGATGGCTGATGTGTTGGCTACTGTATGCTGGAATGACCCAGATGCCAAAAACTCTAGACTTGCCAGGAGTTTAATTATTGCAAGTATGCATGACTCCTTCTTGTTTCTGGCTCCAAATCTGCACTGAGTTTGTCCAACAGCTCCAAAACAGCAAGGCTGGATAGACGATATAATTTAATAATTAGTTTCTCTCTCATTCCAAGCATGTTAACACGAGGAGGAAATATGCGTCTTCTCCGTCTTTGATTATTTCTATGTCTTAGTATTGTAACAATCACTGCAGCCATGTGTGCAGAGTTACATACATATTCATTGAGGCAACCGTACTAACTCGAGGAGGACATGCAATTTTGCACCTTTGGAAGACACAAACCCTTTTACTCACTGTTAGTAGATCAGTTTGTACTTTTTTTAGCGTGTGCGATGGGTTTGCACACGTTTTAGTAACGCAAACCTTTAGTAAATCTGGCCCCAAGAGTTTGAAAAATTCCTTTGTTCCTTGTGTTATAGCAATTTAAAACAGGCTTAGATGATTTTATTAGTTTATTTTATGTTTTTTTCTCTGTTTTGCTTTTTACCATTTTGTAATTTTTTTACACTATTTAACATTTTAGGGTATTACGTGTTTTTACTCCTGTTTTATCTGTTCGTTTGTGCCCGTTTTATATAGAGAATCGTGTTCGAATGTGTACTGGTGTGTGATGCTACGTAACCTGTCCTTAAATGTAATTTGAATTATGGTACATAATCACTTCCATAATGATGAAGCTGTGTGCACATTGTAAAGAAGTTACACTGCTATAAAAATGCTTTTTTTCATTGTTCATCCACAGAGCAGAAGCATTTTCCTACTTTCTGTCCAAATATTTATACAGACATTTCAGCATTTGGCGGGCTTCGTTGCTATGGATTGACGTCAAATTGTCCTGGATGTCCGTCTAACAGAATGGAGAATATAAAACATTTGATTGAATTGAAATTGAATACAAAAAAGATTGAATTGATTATAACTGGATCTGGATCTGTAATGGTTGCCATTAAATCACAGTCTTGAATTTGTGCTATGTAAATAAAGTGAAGTTGAACTGAATTAAAAAAAATTAGATGAGACCATTTATTTTCTTTAATAAATTAGTATTTTATTTGTTTTCCCTCAAACATACTTAGTTACAATTGCTATCTTAATGGTTGGCAAGAACACCGTCTGTGGGGTCAAAATGTCTGTCCCCACCTTAATAGGAAATCCTCAAGTCCAGTCATATTTGCTCCGTACGACAAACCTCAACAAAACAAACACAACACACAAACCAACTAGCAAAATGAGGAAACACATACACACAGAGAAAGAATTGAGGAGGCAGGGAAGAAGGCCAGCTAAGCCTTAGCATTCCCACCACGGCACAATTAAGACTGAGTGCTAACAGACACTACCAGTTTAACCACATTACTCTTAAAAAATGTAACACAAACCAGAGACATCTCTGACAGCGCAACATTATCCCCCCAGTTACAATTAATTACCCACACGTCCGCCCTATGCATCCCATTTACATATCTTAACAAAGGCAGGGGGATCTGCAGGAGGGGAAATGCAGGTTAGTTAGGCATGCCGGGGATGTGTGTACGACTGTGAGCCTGAGCGTCTGTTTTTAAGACTCATGTTGAGATGTGACTGATAATGTAAACAAATTAATGTAGATCAGGTGGTGATATCCCGCTAAGACAGATGGAAAATGTGTTCCCTTCTAAACTTCACTTTCTTTCAGCAATATGTCCTCAAAGATATCATAGTCTACTGTATGTAGAGCTACGGTTGTTTTTGCAAATATGCTTTGACATTTAAGCACTGCTGCCAAGAGTCTTTGTCTTTGTGTGTGTTTTCTTGTTGTTTCTCCTTTCTAACCCATTATTTTTACCTCTTGTTTCCGTCTGTCTCACATTTATAATGGGAAGAGGGAGGCTAGAGATAAAAGAGGCGAGCAGGGAGACAGAGTGAGCGGTCATACTGTGTGATGCTATCTGCTTTCCACAACGCATTGCAAGTGGACGCCTGACATGTTCTATACATCTTTCCACTCTGGCGCTCATTAAACAAATGCCTGTTGATATATAGCCCTCAAGAAATGAATTTTTACCTTTGTGGGCCGGGGACTCGCTCTCTCAGTCCTAGCTTTGCCTCTGTTCTCTTGGGCCTGTGTAAAATCCAAGTTCCTACAACCTATGCTAACACACATGCAAGCACGCACACATATAAAATCCAAAAACAGAGATAACAAATGTAGCCATGAACACACTCACCATGTGTGCAGTTATTTTCTCCCCAGGGCAACTGGGGCTGTGTTTGCTGCTATCACCTGGGCATGACCCGTTACTTATGAGAGCTGGCTACATACACTGCAAGACAATGAGGCACATATGTTTACTCTGATATTTCATGGATATGTGTATAATGACACACACTGCAGCTTAGAATTTTCTAGCCCACAGCCTCCCTCATTGGATGTGTAATGTAGCACGTTCCCATGATGCTGATAAGGAATGGGTAGATTTTAAACAGATTCATTTACTACACTTGTTATCTTCTCCACTGTTCCTTCATTGTTGGAGATATGTTGGGGCAATAACTCGTAAAATTTAATGCTCCTATTACAATTTTTATCCAGAATGAGGTTTAAAAACTTTTTGGGGGGCTGACATAAATCATCATGACCTGGATCTGGGGTATTGTATCTCAGAAAGCAGAGTTACTTTAACTCTAGCTAGCTTGTTGCAAATTAGCGCTAAGAAAGTTAATGAAACAGGCCATATATCCAGAAAGGAAGCCAAACCCTGTTACCGCTTTCCACCGCTAGATGCCAGGCAGGCATACCTTCAATTCAAACACAATTAGAAGTTTATGAGGAAATAAATGGGCAATGGTGATGGGTTGCGGAAACACTTATAGTTGGTAACACAGAGCGTATGCAGAGGAAGCATGCAACATGGTCCTTTCACTGTTGTTTCTTAACTTTTGAGCAACTCTGACTGACTGTGGTGAGCCCGTCAACAATGGTAATGTCACACAATTGGCTTGTGAAAGAGATGGCCATTCTGACTTCAGAGTGGGAGAATTTAGGAGAGTTTCTGGATGCAGTACAAGGTGAAATCAGCAGTGGGAAAATTGTGTTTCAAATACAACTCAAGATTAAAAAATAGTGCATGCATTTATTTTTATTATTACCTTCACCAAGGAGGCTATGTTATCACCGGCGTTTATCTGTCTGTCTGTTACCAGGCAAGAAAGGTGTGGACACAAATGCAGGCAAGGGAGGCAGCAGCTGTGCAGATAAAGCTTCTTTTATTATCCAGGCTTGAACAACTTACCAACTGAAGCAAGATTAAATAGACTAAGCAAACCCAATGAACCGGCAACTAACCAGAAAACTCAAGGGACTTCAATACATGGAACTAAACGAGGACAGGTGAACATAATTGCTAACACAGGTGAAACCAATGAACAGAACCTGAACAGAAACACAGAGCAAAACAGAAACACTATAAAAACAAAACAGGAAACCAAGAAACCAAACCAAAACCCACAAACCCTACCAGTCTGTGTACAACATAACTCACAAGGTTATGGATGGTTTCTCATGAAATTTTCAGGGTATATCCAGAATGGGAAGAAGAACAAGTGATTAAATTTTGTGGTGATCAAGATCACCGTCTGGATCCAGGAATGTTTTGAAGGATTCTTTATCATTGTGAGATAGCCGCTCGTGTTATTGCAGCTGACAAATCCTACGGGCTGTTTCTGTCTTCCATTTTTCACCCTGACAAAGATCATGTGTGTGTACTATCATGTGTAGCATTTTGGGATGCAAGTCACAACCTGAGGTGAAACAGTGAGCTTGGGTGAGGTTGGCACTCACCGAATGCTTTTCTAGTAATTATTATTACTGTACGATAAATACAATTCCATCAAATTTGCTAGTTTCTGATCCCTGCGGTAACGGTTGCCATGACAGATAACTATCCAGGGACACAACAAAAACAAACACTTGCTAATCTGTTGCTCACTGCAGGACAGATTCTGTTTCCACTACATAGGGCGCTTTCGACTAAGCTGGTTCCAGTGCTAGTTTGGAGCCAGAGCCGGACTTAGCACTGTTTTTTTTTGTGTTTGTTTTCAACCGCCTAAGCTCCGGCTACTGGTTCTTAAAACTGGTTCAATCCAGGCACCAACTCTTTGCTGGGCCAGAGTTGCAAACATCTTCAGGTTGCTTTGCGTCTGCAGCTGCGGACGGGCTTAACTGACTTAAATACAGTTTTAACACGAACCAACATCTTAATAAAAGCAAAGAAATTGACTATAAAAACAAGCAGAATTAGTCTGAGGAGCAGACTCCATGTTTACTTTGGATCTCTGCCAGGAAGCATGGACTCCATGTTTCCTGGCAGAAATCCAAAGTAAATCACCAAAGCCTGTGTTTGAGCAGCTGCAGCAAGAGATGGCTATAGCTGGCTGTGTATGGCACACACGCTGATGAACAAATGAAATAAAGTTTTAAAAAAAAATATTAAAAAAAATATATATTAAGCAGATAAACATGGTTAGATTACATAATAGCACAAAACCGACTAGGCTCTCCGTCAATCAAAAACAAAACCACTTGGGGTGAAGTTGAACCAGTTAAGCACTAGCTCTAGCACCAGCATCCTTTCTTCTGTGGTCAAAAAACACTAATAGAGCTGCAAACACTCTGTATTCTAATATGTAAGCTTAGTGATTTAGCTGACTGTGTTAATCTAGAGTAAATGTTAATCCAGGGTCCTATATTCCAAAGAAAGCTCATCTTGATAAGTTAATATCTAGATCTAATTAACATAGGGAAATAATTTAGCACCTAGCACTACAGGCAACACCTGTGCCCAACTACACTACAGCCGTTCAACTGCACTTATCTATGATTTCCTCTATTGTTTGATTTAGTGCCTGTGTTGTTCTTATTCTCAGATGTAAGTCGCTTTGGAGAAAAGCGTCTGCTAAATGACTGTAATGTAATGTAATATGGAAACTTGTGCTGTGAACATACTGGTAGGGGTAGGTCTTTTTCATTCTATGCACAATTTATGTCCAGCAGAATTATTTGTTCCATTTCCAGACCGTCTTTGCAAATTGGTGGTGGACTTTATAGAGATCCTTTTAAATCATCATCAACAGAAGGATAACTTGACTAGGCTGGGCGTACTGAGGGTCTCGGTACAACAGGCACAGAATCCAGAGCTGACCCTTGAAAATACCTGAAGAACTTGCACCAGCATGCTGGAGGTAGGAAACTTAAAAGCAGGTGGTTAACGAGCTGATTAGCTACAGATGTGGAGTGTAGCCCAGGTGAATAGCCAATCAGCTTTTTCAGACAGCTTGTTGCAGCAGAAAACCTTTGGATAGTAAAAAAAAGTAAAAACTTAATCACCTGAGGTAATAGGTCACAAGATAACACTTTCTGGAATACCCCCAGATCCAAGCAGTCTTGGGATGATAATGTGTCTTTATTTTTAAAATGTTTTTCTATCAGAACTTCGCAAGCCAATTCTCCCTGCCAGATTGTTTTATTGTTCTACATGTGTATGTTTTTGTTGTGTTCTCCCATGATGACCTCCCCTTCTAAGCCAGCCACCTCAGCAGTCAAAAGCGAGTGAAATTCAGATAAAAATCTAAACCCAAAACTCTTGCTACCACTCAATTTGCCACTGAACCCTCACTGACAGGATGCTTGGCCACTTTCAGATCAACATAGCTGCCTTGAGTGTGACCAGGGCTCGTTTTCTATTTGTACCAGCTTAGCAAGATAACCTGAGAGGCTACCCAAGGCATCAGCAATGCTCTCATAATCTCAAGACTCCCACCATGACCAACCCCGTTGATTCAAAAGAAGCCAAAATGGGGAGAAGTGACACCAAGAGGAGATCACTGCTTGTGTACTTATTCATTGGACCGATGAGAGACTCCAGATGCCTTTTTGTTTGGTCCACTTCCTGTACTTGGCTCACTTGAAGCAAACTGAGACCTACGCTGGTAAGTGGGTCAGAGTTTTGTTGCATGGTCATACCACCTCGAACATAACAGACTTAGCAAACAAATAAGGAATGAGAAAGTCTGATGAGAATGCATCCTAAGATTGTTTTTAAAAAGTTTGGTGGATCAGTGCAACCAATGCAGAAAGATAATCTGGTGCTCTGAATACATGTTAATGGGATTATCTGCTAAATTGGATCACTTTTAATCAGATTTTTCATTTCTTTCATTTCACAGTGTTGCCTACTGTTGACTTAACTGTTGCTGCAGTTTGTGGCTGTGAGGATAAACTAGAAATGTATTACTGGAGGGTTTGACATCACTGAAATGATTCACTTACTGTGTTGTCTCTCACATGAAAATCAAAAGCATAAACAAGCCATAGAAAACATTTTCATCTCGGTTCCTGAAAAACATGGGATATTCGCATTTTTCATGTCGGATAATTGTGCTGTAATAAATTCCCCATTGAACAAGAACACCATGGTTACTTATGAATGCTGTCACTATAAGCTGGTAGGCTCTCATAGCTTGCTTCAGTTTATAATCATAATCATATTAATGATATAAAAATGTTAAAATCCCAGAATTCTGGTAGATATTGCCTTTAACTTTGTTAACAAAATGAATTAAGACAATTTGAACCATTATGGTATATTTGTCTTTATGTCCCCAGAAGACAGAAACAGTTAATCACTTGATAATTTCTTCCTGTAACCTTTTTGTTTTGACATTTTTTAATATTAATATTTAATTGAGCCATAACATGTATATCCAGGAAGCATAAAAAAATGAAATGGCATCCAACAGATTATTCTGAATATTGAAATGAATCTGTTCTCCCGATTGCAGCTTTTTGAACAGCTGAGAGTTGGTGGGCAATGCCTCAGCCCACTTTGCCCTTGCATGCATTTGTTCAGTGACTGGTTGCTCTCATTAAAGCTTGCTAATGCACTTGTAAAACAGTCAGCAGAAACCATAGATCACCGCATGTGGCAGAAACAAGGTGTGTGTGGGGGGGGGGGGGTGCAAAAGGTAGGGGAAAAGTATGTGTTTGTGTGTGTGTTTGGGGGTAGTTGTAGGAGACAGGAGGGAAATGTATAAGGGGAAAAAGAGGGATGGGGTGAGAGACACAAGCAAAGGAAAGAAAGAGGGCATGAAAGAGAGGGAGAAGCAGAGAGAGGAAGAGAGTGAGGTGGTATCGGGTGGAGGTGGATGCTGGTCAGTGGAGATGTCGGTGGCCCATTAATCTTGGCCTCTTCCTGCCTAGTTATTGTGTATTTCTTTTGGCCAGAGATTGATTGTAGCAGGGAAAGATGAATTTGCCCGTGGACCTTCTTTTCTCTCTTACACTCTTGTTTTTTTTCTAACTTCAGATGCTCGGCCAAGGTGATAATGCTCTCTGTCTCCATCCGTTCTGGTTCCTCTTCTCTACACCCTCCCCCTTCCCTGTGTTTTCCCTTTCATTTATTTTAGATTACAATCATCATCTATTGCAGGTTGCAGAAAATGTGTTTGTATGGGCAAAAGAAATGGAGATCAAGAGTTTGGATGTCAGTGCCTGGGGGCTGGTGCAGGCGTGTGGACAGTGTCCCAGCTGGACCCAATGTTCACTCTGAGGTATCTCCTAAGCTGCACCTGCACACACTGGACCTTTCTTTCCTCACTCTTAGGAAAACTCGGTCACCTGATTCCTTTGTGTAGCAGCTAAACGGGTAAAGCTGGGTAGGTAAAAAGCTAAATGAAATTTTTGCACACACGAATAAAAGTCTTATTCATTTAGCACTCTGGCTGCTTATGACGTAATTCAGGCGTGATAAACTCTGTAAGTCAGTCGTCATGCCAGTAAAATAATCAAATATTAACCCTTTAAAAGGGCAAAAAATGATCCCAGCACATCCTTTTGTTTTAGCTCGTAATCAGGATGTTTATATTTCATGAACTATCATTTAAGGAAGATATGCTGACAATTCTTTAAAAAAAACATTTATAATTTAAGGAATGGCTCTAAAAATAAACTAAAATATTTGCACGATTTTACATCATAATTAACTATTTATTGTTCACATTAAGAAAAAGGTCACAAAAAAATTATTTTCTGCATTTTTCTGTTTGTCCAAAGTAAGTGGCGTTTTTTCAGTTTATTGTCATAAGTTTAGTTGTGGCAACTGGAAGCAGTGCATGATGGGAAAACAGGAGGTGAATTTCTCACTCAGTCTCCAGCTTCTGCCATGTGAGCTCATGTAGCTGCCAGCTCCTCTGTTTGAGCTCTTTTTTCTTCATTTACTCAAGTAATGTCTGTAAATAATGTTTATTTTGTGGTTTGTGTGTATCTGCTCAGACTCCTGAGTAATATGTTGCATTACTGGAACAAGTTAGCTTGTTTTTGCTGCTACATGTTAATTCAGTAGCTTATATTTTTGCAATCATATCTGTGTGATATTCTTAAGCCATGTTTTTGCCTCTGTGCTGCATTCATTTATTAATAATGCAGATATTTCATCTACTGTGTTACAGTTTTATAAGGTTCTCAGTAAACCTCATGGAAACAAATCAACTGAGTTTCTGAGAGTGTTTAAGCTAATTGGAAACATAGCCCAATACAGTCACAATAAAAGTTAAAAATAACTTTGTTTTGGTATGTAAAACCTAAACTAAGAGGTAGAGACAGCTCAGCCAGGTTCATTTCCAAAATTTCCAAAATAAAATCATCACAGTCATAGCAAATGTACCTCTACCACAGCAGGACATTAAAAGGTTAATGTAACATGTCCATATCAGGGTGACTAATGTTACCTCCTATTTCCAAAGTGTTTTAATTTAAATATAAACAATACAATCTCACATGGACAAAAACGGAATTTCAGTCATTTTTATATTAAAAGAATTGTTCTCAATATCTTGCATCTAATTTTTTACATTTACAGAAACCCTCCAGCGGGCCAGACTGGATCTTCCAGCCAGTGTGTTGAGCCCCAGGCCCATGTTTGACACCCCTGCTTTAAATCAGACATTATGTTAAATAGACAATGTATACTTTACTAACCTTATCATTTTATTACATTATATTGAATTTCCTTCTGGGGATTAATAAAGTGTATTATTATAATTATTATTTTTATTATATACCATTTTTATTGATTCACTTCCAACCTCTGCAGAAAGTATTTTCATTACTTGTTTGTTTTACATGGTCTTATTATGTTGGATGTCAATTTGCTGATGTTTTTTTTAAGTCTGTGATACATTTATTATCAAATAGCTTTTTATTTAATTATTTGGAGGAATTTTTCTTCAGCAGTGATTGTTGTTAAGTGTTAAATAAAGTTGGTTAGGCCCATTTACATCCTAAACAACAGAAAAATGTTGTGCCTCTTTTTTCACAAACAAAAGACAGAGGGGTTTCATGGTCGATGGGATGAGAATGTAGAAATCTTTAGGAGTGACACTAAAATTGTCTAAAAGCAATCAACTAAAATAAAAAATAAGGGGGTGCTCCTTCAAAACTTTAAAGTTTCTTCCTGAACTAGCTTGTAGGCGTTGCTTTCATACATGTGATGCTGCTGAATGGGAGCCAGGTCTGCAGGAGTGTATTCCCTGTTCTGAGTCCTACTTAACCCTGTGACTTTAGCTCGGCCAGACATATGCTCCAGACCACAGGGATGCACCCGCTGCACATGCACACACTCTGACATACACACCAGGAGGAACATACACACCAGGAGGAACATACACACCAGGAGGAGCTCCCTTCTCTCAACAATCCTATTTGGTTTGGTGTTCAATAATTAATTGTGCTTTCAAGCAACATTTTTACAATTTTGACAAACTACAATGGCAGGTGTTTCTTTGGAAGTCTAGTATACGGAGGAGATGTAGCAATGTTTCAGGGTTTTTCACTGCCTGCAGGACGGTTTACCACGGGCCTTCTTAAGATCTTCTTCCTTATTTCACTTTGTAATACTTTGTAAAACTCTGCATTTTTTGTTTTCTGATATGGCTGCCATCTTTTTCTCTTTAATCATTTGCAAAATTACTTCCGTTTTATCCTCCATCAAACCATACCACCTTTACCTGAACTTTATCACTATGTAATGTCTGCTGACTTTTAAATGCAAAAATGCTTTTATAAATTTCAATTTTACAATACAAACCACCTCATGAGAGCATAAACATTTCTAGCAATATTTGGGAGGTTTCTTCAAACAGTTGGTGTTTACATGACCAGTTTTTAGTCTGATGTTTGGTTTTGTGCAATTCTATGGGTAATGGAAACACAGCTAATGCTGCGTGTTAAGCAGGTTTTGTATGAAAATTCATTTTGACTACAGATGATAAATGCTGAAGAAAAGAAAAATGTTGTGCCTCTTTTTTCACAAACAAAAGACAGAGGGGTTTCATGGTCGATGGGGTGAGAATGTAGAAATGTTTAGGAGTGACACTAAAATTTTCTAAAGCAATCAACTAAAATAAAAAATAAGGGGGGGGGGGTGCTCCTTCAAAACTTTAAAGTTTCTTCCTGAACTAGCTTGTAGGCGTTGCTTTATTTCTAAAAAGCTTCGATTCCATCAGAAAGCATATGACAGGAGCTAATGCAACTAGTAAAACAAGTTATGCCATGAAATTATATTTAAAAAGTAAATAGAAAAAGCCAAGAAATCAGGTCAAACCGCCTTCTAGTCTGCGCACAGAACTGAAATAGTGAAATAAATCTCTATGTTTTAAATGGAAATGTAATTCTGCCAGTAAAAAACCATAAAAACCTAAACTACTATAATCATGACAACAACAATCCTCTTATCTGATGTGGCATAAAAAGTCAATAATAATATTATTGCCTCTAACATGTGGAGGAAACCAGGCAGGAAACATGATATTATTGTTATGAGAAACTTTGAAGTAAATCATGGTGGAGAGTGTTATACTGCAGAAATTTAATTGATCAGGGCTGGTTAACATGTGATAGACTCCAGCTTCCCTGAATTGGCCTTAAATTAGAAAATAATTTAATCAATGAATAAATAAATGCTGTTGATACAAATATTATTGCGCACTGTACTACTGGTTGGTTTGCCTATATGGGGTAAAAAGTGTCTGTATTGACATTGAGGGTTATGAGAAAAATACCAATGAGTTACTCTTAACCCATCTTTTCCCATTTACGTGCAGCCGATCATTTTGTTTTAAAATGAATCTGAATGTACCTGAATTGAATAATTAAGCAGATGGTGTGATAGATTATTAAGGTCTGATGGGACTTTCTCATGTGCTAAAAGTCTGTCTTAAACACACAGTAGCGAAACTTTGAAAGTCACACACGAGGAGCAGACACACATACCTCCCCTATTTTTCCTCTCCTGACATTATTATGTGTGTGCGTGAATGGCGTTGACCTTTCTGCAACGTTGCCCCGTATTCACTGGTTGTCAGCATAGTCTCTGTCCCAGGCCATCCGTCTCTGCCACCAGTCAGTCCTCCAACCAATCCTCTGCCGTCCCATTAACACAAACACACAGACGTGCACAGACATGCGCATTCTTACATGTACAGCACACATGCTGATATGTGCACACACAACACACACTCGCACACAAACACACATTCTGGCAGACACAGGGGCAATCCTCCATTGTCCCATTAGCCCGGGATAAGGTGCTCCGCTCTGCTTCGAGCCGAAACTCTGCCTGGCTAGCCTGGGGGATCATTAAGTCCTGATAGTGCACGCTCACATGCACTCACACACAGACATGTATGCCTGAGCTGTGGTGCCGTGCTGAAGAAGTCCAGGTGGCCTGTTGTTATTTATAACAAAAGAAACAACACAGCAGAACCAGCTGACATCAGGCCCGGGTGGACCTCAGCATTGTTTTCTACTCCAATATTTGTGAGCGTGTGAGGAAAGGAGATCAGTGAAGGACAGCTCAAAGTGTATGTCCACCATAAACCCCTCCCTCTCACACCCCACCTTAGATAGTGGTCTATAAGGACCACTGGACCAGATGTTGGCTCCAGAGCAACACAAAGATTGATTGGTTTAATTGCCAGCACTTTGCTCTCCGGCGTCTGTATACCTAATGTCAACTTTTAAAGGATGTTTGCTCCTCTCTCTGCTCTTCCTCTTTCTGTCTGGCTTTTATTCCCTGTGGCTGAAAAATGTGTCATGTTTTCTGATCAGTGGGGTGTGTGAAGATGTGTATGTACAGTTTGTCACAACATCTGTTCAACATTTTCCTATAAAAAAAAAAAAAAAAAAAACATTTTAAGTCTTTAATAACTAATCCTGTTTGTTGGTTTTCTTTTTGCTACTTCTGAAACCTTTCCTTCACGCTTTCTTGCCTTTATGTTATTTTTTAAAATGGATTAATATATTCCTCTTTTATTTCTAAGACGGTAAGAAACGGCCCAATCACGCCTCTATCATATTCTGCTCGTCTGAAAGTGGACCCGAGCAGAGCGTCCTTGCTCTTTGCGGTCACACTGCTGAACTCTCAGGTGTGTTTCTGGTGGTTGGACAGAAGCAAAACAAGTCACCTGTGAGATGTCCTGGAGGCATCCTAAACAGATGCCTGTTCCAACCACAGTGGCGTCTTTGGATACAGAGCAACAGCAGCTTCGATCTTAAGTACTGTAGTTCCTCTTCAGATTGATGCTTTGGCAGAGACATTAATGACCAACACTATTTAAAACACTTTTTGTGTGTGTGTGTGTCTGCATCTGTGTGCAGTTGTTTTCCCAAAAGTTTAATTGGTTTAACAACATTGTTGTGAAATGGCGCTAAAAAGGTAAATTGAATTGAATGTGCTTGTGCATCACTGTAGTCAAACACATCCGTTCTCTTGACTTGTAATTGAAGACTAGTTTGTCTTCAATGTCTCCACACAGCCATGTTGCTGTAAAACCGGTTATCATGTAGAAATAAAGACAGTCTAGATGAGACTGTTACATGCTAAGATGGTATTTTCCCTTCTGATTTTAATGCCGTCTCAGTTTTTACACAATTCAAAGTTAAAAGCCCCCCCACCTCCAAAAACCCCACACAGCAACCAGACTGATTGTCAGCTGACCATTGAACTGACCTCTTAACTGATCTGTCTTGCTTACCAGTCCACCAGTCCAGAGGTGGCAATTCCTGGTCCAGAAAGTAAAAATCCTGCCCGGCAGATGTTCCAACCAGTTACCAGACCAGCTGAATTTAATGAGCACAGTCCATCTGCAGTCAAACGAAGCTGTTAGTGACCTGTTCTACATGTACAGGTAGATCTACAAACATGGTTTTTGCCTTCTTGACCAGCAATTGCCACCTCTGCTTACACAACGCACTGTTTCTTCCATCTATCTATATCTGTCGTTTCATTTGCATCTCTATTCAGAACTTCTCACCTCGAGGCAACAACCCAACAACTTCTAACTTATTGAAACATGTTTAATTGTAAAAAAAACCTCTTGGTTTTTTTGACCTCCCAAGATTGAAAAGGGCTTTTAAAACCATTTATACTTCCTTCCATTGACTGTAAGTTTAGACTGAGGTAAAAAGCAGCTTTTCCCGTTTAAAAATCATTGTAAAACTGAATGATTTCTCTGAACAAGGACCTGATTAGAGATATTTTAAGCCTGACCATTTCAAGGTTGAATTATTTTATTTTGTCTTGAGGACACAATTCTGTTAAACACACTTTTAATTTGTACAAAGAAAAGTGAAAGTATCCCCTCTGTTCTCATATCTCTTTACTGGCTCCAATTAAACATAGAAATGATCTAATAATTATTTTGTATGGTTTGAAAGTCTTCTTTGATTGGCTCTCTTTTGTTTTTATCTCACGGCTTATGAAAAACAAATTTTAGCACCCAGTTGGGGTTAATCAACAATGCAGTGAGCTAATGTGACTAGTCGTATTAATAAGATAATAAATAAAAGGTCTATTGCAACTTCATTCTGCTATAGTTTTACCGCATATCACACTGTGATGGAATTAAAAACCAGAGTACAGAGAAAACATGTCATTTTCACGTCCTCTGACAATCGTTTTGATTGTTTGAGCTGCAGCTGAAACTTCTGCTCTTTCCCTAAATTTCAGTTTCAATATTTTTAGCTTTCCATATTTTATGGCAAATTTGACATTAACAGAAAAGTCTGATTGGTTTCTAACCAAAACCCTGAAACTCCACCATCCTCCTCCACACACTACCAGTCAAAGGTTTGGACACACTCTGCTATTAAGTCCAATGGGAAAGTGTGTCCAAACTTTTGACTGGTGGTGACAAATAAATGTTCCCCAATACCCCTGAGACCAAATATTTGTTTTTTAAATATATTTTCTATTCTATATTATTATTCTGTTTAGATGATTTATTTTCCTTTTACCTTTTTTATGTATTTATATTCATATTTTTTGCTATTGTAATTGTAAATAAATTCAGGACTTCTTGACTACAACAATTAAATTAAACAATAAAAACAAGATAAAAATATGCATAATAATAAAAGCAAGAAGATAATTGTTCACTTTCATTCCTGTGTTAATAAACTTGATGAACTACTTGTCCAAATTGGGGATACTAATAAAATTTCAGCATCAGCCTCCACTTCACACCTTCACTTTCTCAAATCACCTTTGGGTCTGAATGAAGCCATTAGGAACATTAACCTTAAAGTGGAAAGTTTTAATGAATATAAAAACACTTTACAAGATAGTTAACGCTGTTAATACTACATATCTCGTATAGGAAGAGGCTTAAGAGTTCATTTTGATGGTTTTATGGGAAGCAACAAAAGAAAAATATAAAGTGAAGATGTAAGTTTGGCGACTTGGATTATTTGCGCTAACACATATGTGTGCATGCATGTAGAGCCGACTAAACCACAGTAAAACACATTCGTCATCAGGCCAGAAAAGCAGGAGGAAGAGCAAAACAGAGACATGCAGACAATTAATTGTGTGACTGGCTAGTGAGTCAGAATGACAAAGAATAAGAGGAAGGGGGGGGGGGGAATAATAAAGTGTTGGTAGTAAGCATTAATCCCCCTCACACTGCAGGCATGTCAGTGGAGGCTAGCTGGTGACTAATGCCACATTTTGCATATAGTGGTCACAGCCGACACATTCTTTTTAGCCGGAAGCAACTAATGAAGGCTTTAACTGCTGCAGTGGACAGAAGATGGTCACATGCTGAAAAACCACAGAAATAGATCAAATAAAAAGAAGAAAATTATTATTTGCCATCAATATTTTAAATTCTAAATTTTACCTTTGTTTTAACTCTCCCTCTTGTATTCTCCCCACTTCCTGGAGTGTTACTTTTTGCTATTGCCCATTTTGTTTGGTGTAACAGCATAACTTCTGTTGCAGCTTTTTTTGTCTTGAAGTGGCAAATTGTGGAGTGTTTTGGCTTTTGACTTGCTGACACTTCTGGGCCACCATACTTGCATCTTTTCAATTAAATGAGTTATACTATACCTAATATTTCATCACATAAGACAAAAGTAACATTGTTTGTGTAACTCAAGGTCATCAAGCTAATGTTAGCTTCCCTCCTTCCTGAATTTGAGTTGATTATCATTGCCGCCT
This sequence comes from Pseudomugil tenellus, assembly GCA_037177515.1. Taxonomy (NCBI): domain Eukaryota; kingdom Metazoa; phylum Chordata; class Actinopteri; order Atheriniformes; family Pseudomugilidae; genus Pseudomugil; species Pseudomugil tenellus. The sequence goes on from JBAMHX010000001.1 coordinate 32,587,833, forward strand.
TTCAAATCAAGAACCATGAGTTAACATGCAGTGAACGAAGCACAAACTCTGTGGACATCACGTTCTGAGAGAGAAAAACACTGAGTTTAATTATTACATAGTGATGTATAATGGGTTTTTTTCACTCAGAAAAGACAGTATTTCCTGTATCATGACATTAAGAATTACTGAGCTTATATATTCTGCAGACCTTGTTCTACATTTATTTAAATCTAAAAAACAGCTGAAAGTCTAGTGTAATTAGCTACTCAAAAATATAGCAGCTGGAGCTAACTGTCCAATCGACAAGCTAAGCAACATTAATTATATTTTAAAAAGATTTCATGAACCAGAAAAGGAAGCTGGGGCGCAGCAGCAACGAGTGACCCAAATGAAATCCACATTTTTCACATCCTGAAATCTGATTGCAGTGAACGGAACTAAACAACCAGCGCCCTGAACTCCGTCGTGGTTGAACACCATGCAGGAAGTTCAAAAGTCTAACAATACAGAATCTAGTAAGTGTTGCTGCCTTATGTATTCATATGTGATGGGAGGGGGGCTGTGACATTAGATATTATGCAGGTGTTTTACCGGTATGTCCACGCCCTAATACCTGATGTGCCTTTAGTGTTAAAAACAGAAAAAGCACCTGCAATCCAGTGTGCCCTATGGTAGTGAAAATCCGAGTCAAATGATGATTTCATGCTCTGCATTCGGCTGTAAATATATATATACCCAAAAGAACGGCCTGTCATTCTACAGATTACTGGCAAATAGAGAGAGACGAGACAAATGGATAGCCATTGCTGTTTACTGAGGCCTGACACACCCAGATTAATCAGTTTGTCCAGTAATGAAAGACAGGAAACAAAGGAATTGTCTTAAGTTCAGGAAATGGTGGAGTTATGCATAAAGTCAATTGCTCACATGGACACAAACCAGATATATTTTATGATCCACTTGCTGTGGTTGATATCAAATCCATACTTGTGTGTGTGTGCTCTGCTTGGTTATCACTGGTTGCTTGCCATCCAACATGTTGGTGCAAACTGTGGAGGTTCACGTGATTGCACGTCTCTATAGGCACATTGTTTGTTATTGTTTACATTTGGTTAATCCTGGTCATGCGCACGCTGTCGGCAGAAGATACGGCGTAACCGACGTAACTTGTAGTGTTTACACGATGGAAAAAAATCAAGTCCCCTAAAAGCAAAAGAGGCCATTTATCGGACAAGGATTGTGAAAGATACAAACAGAAGTTGTACGTACGTGATGTTTTGTTGCCTGATCTGTTTGAAATTGACTAAAAGCAGTGGGACAATATGTCGAAGTTGCCGTTTGTGCAGTACCGCAACATATGAAACTATTTATAAACACTGGGTGGTACACAGCCGAAGCATTGAAAGCTTACAAATCGCTGGATGGATTTTTTTTCCATTTGTGGACATGTTCATGACGTTTTATACTACATTGCAAACGACTCACTATGCTTCCTACAGAGTTACTTCTTCCATCCGCACATCTTAAGTTCCTGCTAAAGGACCACAATGGAAGTAAAGGCTTGACTCCTTGGGTGAGTTTGAAGAATGTGTGTGTATATATAAAACATAAGTTATATATTCTTGGCAATGCTTGTCCATTTACTCAGTTTTATCAGTTAGCTTTTCAGGTTTTTGGTTGGAAAAACCCACAGTTTGGTGGCTTCACTTTGATCCCTCAGTAAGGGACAAGTGTATAGTTATTCTGGAGTTAATACGTTGATATCAGTCAGTCTAAATGTTTGATTGAATGTCATTGTGCTGATACAAAACATCTATCTTGCTTTCGTTTCTTTGTATATATATATATATATATATATATATATATATATATGGCTCGAACAGATACCTGGGGAAACATCAGACATCTCCATCCAGAGAAGCACAGTCAACAGGAACAGCTACGATACTGGGTAGGACCCTCAAGCTCCCAGGACTGGTTGTAATGATGGAGGGAGCCGGAGCCATAAGGAAGTTAACGGGATTTATTATGAAGGATAAGGAGGGATGAACACAAACCTGTAGGAAGGTGAAGGAGTCCAGGAGGGTCGACCGGGACAGGGACAGGGATCAGGAAGGCAGGCTGTGGGGAATCCAGAAGAACAGGGAAGGCAGGAGCAGCAGGAACAAGCATGGGTGTATGTACATTTATTCTTTCATTGTCCGACCAAGGAAAGACTGGGAGCTGAGGTATATAAAGCTGTGAGTGAATCAGGAACAGGTGCAGGTGATAGGGGATAACGAGTCTGGTGGCAGGTGATGGTAATTGCGCTGATAGAGTCCGGAGAAGGGCATGACACTGGTAGAGCATCCGAGCTTGAGATGAACAACCACCCGCTCTACCCAGGGATGGGAGAGGGTGGGTAACTGAGGAGTTTTTAAAAAAATAAATAAATAAATAAAAATTATATATATATATATATATATATATATATACATATATAAATATATATATATAAACCCACCCAAGGCAGCCCCCTGAAATATAAGTCTTTACATACATAAAGCCAGAATCTCTGAACAGGTGAACAAGACCACAAGGCGTGAAAATAGCTGTCAAACGTGTTTCTGTGCAATTTGAACGGATCTATCCTGAACATTATATCTCCTGTAAAAGAAGGTTTATGCAAAATTTTTAATTGAATTATATGTATATTTGAATTTTTGTTATTTTAAATACATTTAAAAATATTTGTGACCATTTGTTTTGATCAAAGTTTATAATAAACCTGTTTACCATTTTGAAGTTGGGAGACAGATCGAATAGTTCGTTACCATTCACTCAACTATTCATTCATTCATTAGTTAACTGTGTTATTGAGGGTGAGATATTTATCCCTAATCACCTAATGTTCCCAGATTGTATTGTGGTATTGGATATATCTTGTAAGTTACTGTTAATGAGCATAACTGTGGTTTTTGACCAGTTGATATAGTAGTCTGATATTGATGAGAATTTGTTAATTAATGTAATTGTCTGGGAAAGAGATGATTGTGCATTCTGGAGGAAAAGTAAAACATCATCAGCATATAAACTTATTTTATGTTCTATGTTTTTGGTATTAATTCCTTCAATTTAATTGTTTTGTCTCATAGCAGCTGCTAGGAGTTCAATAAAGATATAAAAAAAATATTTTCTTGTCTAAAACATTGTGTCTAGTGAGCAGTATGGCTGGTGTCACAGGGATTCTATTTAGAGCAGAAACTGGGATTTGCAAAAAAGGAAACATAACTGTGTTTGTTTGTATTTGTTTGTGAGCTGTAGCTTCTCTCAGTAATGTGTATTCATGTTCTCCCCTGTGGTTTTTGCATAAGTTGTCGATTGATTTTGCAGTGTGATCAATTTTATTTTAGCCCCTTTACTACATTCCATTTAATCTGTTTTAACAAACAGTCTACAGGTTTGTGTGTGTTTGTTTGTATTTTACACCAATACCTCTGACCGTTTTTTATTTTATAAAGAGATAATGCCAGCATGCACATGGAATAAAAAACTTTACAACTCTGGATTTCTGTGATGATTTTATATGTTTTCAATCTTTTATTTTCATTTAACAAGCAAAAGTCTCAGAACAGAACATGAGGTGTTGAATTACACACATATACATAAAAACATTTGTGCATCTGTCATATAGAGAGACAAAAGCACAAAAAGACACAATTGTACTGAAAAATGTAACTAAAAACTAGATTTCTTCAAATTTGCTTTCCCATCCTCTTAAGGATTAAGTGATATTTTTCTTTCAATAAACATAATAACTACTTCCCTGTGGAGAAAGTCATTTTCTCGCTGCAAAGTTTAAACATCCAAACAAATATTATGTTTTAAAGTGTAATGTCCCTTAATTATTCAGTCCAAGAAGGAAAATTACTCTTGTTTAACTGTATTCACATGACAAATACTGTATTCAAACCAAGAAAGAGTTTCTACAAACAAATTATAATCCTCTAACAGGGGGATATGTTGCTTCTTGAGAGGTCCTGTTTCCTTCATTTGTTCCATATATGTTGTAGATTTTATTCCAAAAATCTTGAGAGGACTTTAAGCCCAGCATGCACACTTCAGTAATGATTAAAAGCAATTTGTATTTACATTTTGGTTGTATTATGAGAACGACTGGGACAAAAGAAAGCCCAAGATGGCGTGCTCCCTGTTGCCCAATGTCGATGTAAAATAATAAGAAAACAGGATTTGCAGTCAGAGTTGGATAACATCAGTAAAATCTTAAAACCTTATTTATCTCATACAATCTTCTCTTAAATCAGTTAAATTTATGTCCAGAGATAATAAAAGGAAACAGCAGGAAATGTGTAGAATGGTCTCTGGGGGAAGATGCTTCCATCTTAGTTTTTTGAAGGTTCTTTTTTTTGGTTTGGTGAATGGTAGGAAAGCAATATCCTCTCTGCCTTTTAATCTTGGGATGACGGGCCCAGGACCTGTCTCAGTATGTGTGTGTCTGAACAGTGGCCCCATTGATCAAAGCCAGCGCTGGTGTGATGGGATGGTGGGACAAGGCTGGCCGTGGACAGAGCAAGTCCCTGGCTCCCTGCTGTCCCCCTCAACACCGCTCAGGCCAGCTTGGGGCCATTTGTCAAAGTTTTATCTGATTCCAGAGGTATTGGATCTATCAGTCACTGTGTATGAGAGGAGACTGACCTGCTCCATGAGTATTTTTCTAAATTAGACCAGACTAATGCGTCATACTGTAGGTGACAAAAGAATTGTGAAGCAACCCTATTAATACAATCACAATGCTGCAATTTGATTGCAAGACAGAAGCAGGTAGGATTTTGAGTTGTGGAAGACGTGTTGAGGAGGTGTCCCTTAAGTGTGAGTGGTTTCTTCCCTCTCTCTGGGTTTTAGATTGCCTTCTAGACTGACAAAGCACCTGCCACACATTAATCGACGAAACCATCCATCTGTCCATCAGGTTGGCGATCTACTCGGTCATCAACAGGCAATGCCTGGTGCTCAGGGTTCGCTGCCTGATAATGAAAGATAGGAAAACATCACACACGTGTCACCACGTGTTAAGAACCTTATGTATCCCACTTAATACAAAGCATGCATTGCCTGCTATGCATCCAATCCCTTTATGTCCTACTTTCTTTTTCTTTCACATCATTCTTCAACCTAATTTAATGACATTTATCATCTTAGATCAGAAAAGTCAAAGGTCATTGCTGTTTCTAAATATTCTAGTCTTACTGAAGAAAATACGACTATTTATGTGTTATTTTTTCAGTTTATAGTGTTGTGATTGAGCTAACAAGCAACCATTCGGGTACATTTTGAATAAATTGCCTGACTATGTTTAGTTTGCTGGCAGACAGCAACAGTTAATTGCCACTTAATTAGCTGCTTTACTCCCGCATGCTTTGACCCACTCGGGACAGGTCTCTCATTAAAGGAAAATATCTAAACTCAAACATTATGTGTGGAAGAAACACAATTATCAGCATTTAAATGCATATGGTTTTGAATAGGTGTTTTTTTAACACTTGTACTCCAAGGAACCACTGATGGTGACTCTGGCTTTTAACTTTTAGAGTTTACTTTTCATTTCACAGATGTGGGAGGAGGATGTTTAAGTGAGATCTGTAAGTACTGAAAGGAATGTGTTATTTTCTATAAGTTTTCTTTCTTAGAAGATATCCATAATGTTTCACAGCAGTTTGTTACAGCTATGAAAGGATGTTTAAAATAATTTTCATGGCATCTGCCAATCAAAAATATCAATAATTAAATGGTTCCTACCGAGCTAAAGAATGGAAAGCATCGTTGTTTTTCTCTGGATTCAGAAGACTTTACATGATGTCATGGTGCTTGTGTTAGTGATTATTGGTGAAGCTTTGAAGCCCCAAAGGGCCCCCTCCGGTAACAGTTCAGATTCAGTGAGCAACCCTTGCTCTGGCTCAGCACCCTCCTGGGTACATCAATATGCCCCCAAGTTTCTACAACAAGCCAAAACCCACAAGCGTACAGTTTCACGTTGCTATCAATAAGACCTGCTCCTTCAGACATTAAGCTGATTGAGCTTTGCTGGCAGGAAGACAAGCTGTTTCCCCTGTAAACTTTTCTCTTGCGCTATCAGTCACACTTCAAACTGGAAAGTCAGACACCCCGGATCTGAAAACTTACAGTCAACGCTTTTAATTCTGCTCGGTTCGATGCCCTTCTCCCTCCTTGTCTGCCTGTGAATCAGTTTCCACTGACTAAGAGCAAAAAAGGCAGAGATGTGCGGCTCCTACCATACAGATATTGGCAGTGTGTCATCAGAATGAATGAACCGCTCTTGCATTGCAACTGCCAACTTGTCAGCAGCGAGCTGGGATGCATGACTGACACCCCCTGATTGGTCGATTTAATATAGAGAGATGGAGAGAAGTAGATGGTTGTCTGCCTTCCATGAGCTCTGCTAGACTGGGAGATGGAGGGAGAGGTGTAAGTATATTTGTTGAAGACATGAAGCGCTAACTCTCTAGGTATAGGCCTGTATGCCTTGTTAGAGAGTAGAATTTTTTTCAAACGGGAGAGTTAGCATGCAGTTTGTTATCGCTTCACCCCGGGTGTTCCTGACAAATCGACTCAGACAGCCATCAGATGGTCTGCCGGAACAAGACATTTCAAAAGCTGGTGTCAGACTGAAAGGCATGGAGGTTAAACGTGTGAACAAAGCTCAGAGGTGCTGGCTGATCACATAAAAGACCAGCCCTATCGATGTAACCTGCTGGTTGGGCTCAGACACCCCCCCCCCCCCAACACACACACACTGTAAAACTCATCAAACTGTGGAAAACTTGTCACTTTGATTCATAAACAAGTGACAAAGTTGTAAAACGTGTCAGTTTGAGGTCAACTATTGTTGCCTGAGTAGAAATTTCCTTTTGAGGTCCCAAATAAGACAGAACTTTTTGTGGTAATATAACATGTATTTGATTCCTTTCAGCTTTTCCATACGCACCAATACAGCCTGTGTCTTACCAGAATGAAACTGGTTAGCCTGCACATCCCACAAGCACATCACAAACAACATAATGTCTAGTTTAGAGATAAAAATGATTCATTTGCTAAAGTGAGTCACTTCAGATAATATTTTGGTGTCTATGGGGTGTTGACAAGTCACTTATCAGCAATATGCGGCTGTGGCACATTGTGTCCGTCTTCTGATCATTGGGTTCCTGCTCCGTCTGATGTCTGCATGTCGAAGTGCCCTTGAGCAAGACACTGAACCCCAAGTTGCTCCTTGTGGCCTGGCCAGCGCCAGTGTGCATGTCAGCTCTGCTGCCATCAGTGTGTGAATGTGTGTGTGAATGGGTGGATTGCAGGATCTGTAAAGTGCTTTGGTCATCGAGAGATGAAAGTAAAGCGCTATTTAAGTGAACGCCATTTACCATTTACAAATATAAAAAGGTATTTCACTAGCATGGCCAAGGGGGCACGGGCCAGACGTCCAATCAGACTGGTGTCCTCCAAGCAAAAAATGAATCTAAATTACCCAAACATACATTGTAAGATATTATCTGCAAAGTGAGGCTCAAATGTCTGAGTGTACCTGAGTACACAGCTCTGTGTTATGAACACAGGTCTCCACTCAGTTTGGTAAAGAAAGTACGATACTATAAATCAGTTTGGGAGGAAAAGACGACTTTACATTATTCTAGTAAGTATGATACGGTTTGTCAACACTAGAACAATATCAACCCTACAGTGAATTATTTTATCATATTATTGTTTACTTCCTTTTTCCTTTCTGTTTCTATGCTCTCCGCTCAGGTCCAGCAGTACCGTCCAGTACTGTACAATACAATAACTAGCTTGTTTCCCACAGAAACTAAGGAAGCCTGAGTATCTTATTTGTGTGTGGGGGGAGTGAACAAAAAGAGCTGCACTAGGTTTGGCTAAACGAAGGGAAGAAAGGTTTTATTTTACCATGACAACCTACAGTACTTAGTCTGCCATCAATTCAAGTAGTGTTGCAGTCACAACTATTGCATATCACACGTCTACTTCTGCCGCACCTGCAAACGCCTTTGCAGCACTGCTGACAGGGACAGATTTTTTTTTTTTTTTGTCTGGCTTCAGTTTAGGTTCCACATAACCTGCTAGATGCTTTCCTTCATAAACTGCTAGACATTACTCTGCAGCTGCTACAGAAACTCATTCCAGCTGTTTGGGTTTCAGTGTTCTTCTTGTTAATGTGAACATTTATTTGTACATGGCCCAATATGATGCAAAATCCAGTATGGATTCATCACTGCATACAGAAAACTTTCACATGATCTGATACAGAATTTTGGTAAACCAAAAAACTAAATAGTGAAAATTTTCAATAATGTATTAAAAGGTATAGTTGGGATTATTTTGATTTGGTTTTGGTTTTTCTTAAGTTACAATAAACAGATTATAAATCTGTAAAAACTAAATGTTTTTACCATTTATACGTGCCCCTCTTTCTCAAATTAATCCCCCTGCCTCCCCACCACCACTTCCACCCCAATAATTTCTTTTAGACACGCCACTGTAAATATTACTTTATTTTATTTACTATTTTACATTTTATGAACCCGAAAAAAATCAAACGTGTTAAATCTTTATTAACAGAAATATGTCCAACCATAAAATTCTTTCAATACGAAACAATGAAAGTCATCCTACCTCCATAATTTGTTTCAATTAGGTAAACACTGTGTTGTTTATGTAAAAAATACTATGCCAATGGGGAAAAATAGTGTGTTATAAAACCAAAACATACAAAGTGCACAGTAAGTGATCCCACAGGAAGAAAGAACAGCAGGAAAGCACAATAATAAGATGCAATTCATTTAATGATAATCAGTATGATTGATCACCTCTAAAGTAAGAGAAATATTGGCAGCCTTTTGGTGTGTAGCTTTCTGTTTGAGTTAACAAAAAGAAAAGGCATCAGTTGTGATCTTGGAGAAGCAACTGTAAGTGCGCAAAAGGACAACTTTAGAGACAATCTCTCAACGACCTGGAGGACAGCAAGTGTAGGCCACGAAGCTACATTTCAGAATGTCCAGGACTCCGTTAAGTTACATGTTAAAGTTCCTGAAAGTACAATGAGAAGGTCTGAACAAGTATGGCTTGTTAGTTAGAGTGGCAGGATACAGCTTTTCTTTGTAAAATAACATTACCCAATCTGAACTTCTTCAATTTGCTTTGTTTCTCTTTACAAAGATAAAATATATATTTTGTCATAATGCAAAAGGGCCGTGTTGAGTAAAAGATAAATACATGATATTAAAATATGTCATGCCTGTTATGGAGTGATGAAGGAGCTGAAATGTAACAACAGATTCTTAGTACTTAGCACCGCCTTAAAACTCAAAGAAAGAAAACTCTGCTTGACATGTTGCATGTGTTTAGCCTCTGTTGTTTCCTCCCTCGCTTGCTTATCAGCAGTTAACTTTAACTCCCCATCTGCACTTTTACACATTAAAGCAAGGCTCAGTCACTGCTTAAGTTATGTGTAAATAATAATGCTTTAATAATAAGTTAAATACTAAATTTGCTTTAAAGACAATGTTTGTCTTAATGCAGGTAACGCATCCAAAGAAACCATTGATGCTGAACACAGCAGCAAGTTTACAACAATGCACCTGGTTTTTAAGAAGCTGTAATAGACAAAGTCAAAAAGTTGAAGCAACATTGTAAGTAGCAGGCCAAAATCCACCCATTACAGAATAATAATGTCATACAGAAGCCAGGTAGCTCCAACTTATTATTGTCGCTAATGCAAACTTGGTACTTATAAATTAGCAATAGCCTTCAGTTGTTGTTATAGCCTTCAACCATTTTTTTCAATCTGATGATGTGGCCGTGTCTGTATAAAACCAAAGAAAATTCAGAAAAAACATCTTGTCTTGGAGCAAAGCCGAATTAAAATCACTTTATTCACCATCTTAGTACAAATAAACAAGGAATTTGACTCCGGTTCTTACATTACAGTATTTACAGGTTGAGGCTACATGGTGCAAATATCCAGCAGGGTGTATTTTTATTACAGCCAAAAGAAAAGGAAGAGTAGAAAAAGTTTCCGGTAGGACTCAGGTCTCTCAGGTAAAAAACAATGTATCAGAGCCATCTTCATCTTTTTAGTTGCTCCAAATTGCTGCATGTGAACCAGATCGGTCTTGTAGTTATCCAAAAAGGGTGTGAAAAAGGTTACAGAGATATAAAAGGAATACAAGTTTAAGGGTTTGAAGAAAAATAAAAGACATCATAATAAGAAATAGATCTGATTTATGTGGCGCTTTTAAAGGCACCTTAAGCACTTCACAGTAAATCATTATTCATTCATTGGTGATGGAAACACAGCAGCTAATCTATGGCAATGACCTCTAAATGCCAGCAAACATTCAGAACCCCAAACTTCTGGGTAATGGGTCACCTGCTTTTCCATCTGAGCAACTACCAACCTGTAAGTACTTTAAGTCATTTTAATTTCCAGAACAGTGTGTAATATTTTCATGGCCACAGGATTCTATTGGCCATAATCAATATACTAAGTTTAACTCAACTAAACTAATCTATAACACAAGTTAAGATATGATAAGACATAGAAGAACCGAAACCTTTGCTGACCCGTTTGGCAATATTTCAAGGGTTGTCAAGTAAAGAAATTGAGAGAAGCTATAATTAAAGGTTAAGTGAATTAAAAAGAGAACATACACTCATCTTTTACTTAATAAAATGAAAAGATTTTCATGCATAAGAACAAACAAACCAAAAAGAAAGCATTGCATGTAGAAGTGCAATTTCACAGAATTCTGTAACATGGTTACAAAAAATGTTTATCAGCATCCTGGTAACAAGAAATTAAACAAAAAACATGTTTTGACTTTCAGTATTTAGGCTGCTGAGTGTTACAACTGACTGACTGTCAACATGACGGTCTGAGTTTGTCTCACGGTCTCATTCTGTCCTCCTTCAACCTACTTTAAGTAGAAACTGTGAACTGTGGGGGGTTCTAGTTTATTCTGCTTGAGAAACTACTGAGCAGCTGAATGGTGACAGGCTAAAGAAGAACGCACTCTGTTTCAGCATGTAATTTCATGTTACTGGGAATCTAACATTATTGTCCCTACACAGCCTCCCTCCTACGCTCCAATTTAGAGACAGATCAATATTCAGCTTTGTTTATCAAAATGACAGCTCCTGGATATTGCATTTTGCATGTTTATGTTTTTCCTTTATAAGCGGGTATTAAAACATAATATATCTGAAGTCTTGGTTTTATGGGCTGACAAAGGGTGGGGAGGAGCTGCTAATGGTGTAAAACAGTTGAGGAATGGTGTGTGCTCGTGTTCATACACTCACTGTTGCAAATATCCATCACACACATCAGCATCAGTGTTTGCCTAATGAAGACGCTGTCTTTTGGCAAGTGTCGTCGATAACAGACAAAACCCGCCGAGGAATTCCAGTAGGGGTTTGCATATGTAAGTGTGCACATCGATATGAGTGGGATGCTCAACTCCCAAATCATGCATTATTTGCAAACCAACCATAAAGAAATGACAATGGCGACGCTGTGCATACAAATCAAGGCCCATTATCCATTTCAGCCTGTCAGTTAGCATGCTGAATGTGAAGGCAGACTTGGCCGACGGGAGTCATACCCGAGGTCCTGATAAATGCTTTGGCTGATTCCCCTTGTGAGTGATGGAGCACTAACCCTGTTTAGCTTCTTTAATATACTTGTATTAGCATGAATAAATAACGACTGTGTCTGGATGCTACACATATTTGATTTTGCCTACATGATAGGCTGGTATCTTCTGTCTTGCGATGCCACTGCAACTCTCTTGGTGTCACAGCTGAAACAGACTGACATCGATCTTTATCACCTGCTCCCTAAATCAATAATAAACCCTCAGAGAGAGTGGCAGTGAGGGGAAGGGTGGCGATGATGGCTGTGTGTACCATTCTCATGCTTATGCCAAGCATTTTCTTTTTTTAGAGCTGTTTTTACAACAATAAGTTATGATGTGTCATGGTGGGGGGTGTGGCTGTGCATCCAGATGGTGGGAGGGTAACAAAGGTTTACATAGTTCGGATCTACATTATAGAAAGTGAGTCCACTTCAGTGTAACCAAAGTACCCGGTGCAGCAGAAGATAAATGCTGCTTCCAGGTGGGAATCTGAAGTGTACTGGTAAAGTTTATACACTGTAAAAGCTAAATACTCCAGATTTGCACATGTTCCACCCTGAATGTGGATAAGGCTCAAAATTTTGGCAGCTTTATAGACTCTGACCTGCATTTTTAGATTGTTTTTTTAGATCTATGTGGATTCTGTTGAAGTTGCCCAAAGGAGTGAATGTGTGTGTGCACGGTTGCTTGTCTGTGTGTGTTGGCCCTGTGATAGACTGGCGACCTGTCCAGAGTGTGCCCTGCCTCTCGCACGATGTCAGATTGGCTCTAACCCCTCTTTAATGCGACCTCTGAAGATGACTGTTGCCGTTTTTGTCAGTTGTTTGTTTCACATGTTAGAATACCTAAAAGTGCCCCATCTGGCCCTCCGCTAAACATACACGGCAGGTTTTTTTTTTTTTACAGAGCACATCAAACTCGGCAGTTCACATAAAGGCAGACAGGAAATCACAGATGGAGTAATGTAAAAAACCCAGTGAGTTTTAAAGTAAAGTTCCCCGTGCATGTCTGTGATTGCTTAACTGTGTACGTCTTTGCCAGTGACACATGTTTAGATGTCCATTTGTCAGGGGGTCTCAGTGTTTTGTTTAACCGCTGAGGACGAGACATTTATCCTGAAAGTGGAAAATCACAAGATTTTATTTGACACTACAGGCATAGAAGTAAAAAGCAGAAGGCACCGCCAGAGATATCAGCGGTTTTGCGAGTGAGTTTTAACATATAGATGTGTTTTTTTCACGAAGATGTCTGTAAAAAAATAATGATCTACCTATTTGATCTTGTGTAGATCTTGTTTTATAATCTCACAGATCCAGTTATTCAGAATGCATCTAACATGCTGGAGTTATGAAGCAGGAACATGGACCTGGTGGAATTTGTCTGTGGCACGTGTTGACTTTAGTTACATATTATAATTATATGCATCCACGTGCAGATAGGGGGTACTGGAGGGGCTCTGGCCCCTGCGCCTTTTGCTATTTGAAGTCCAAAGTTCCCTTTTTACAGGGCACTTTGGCTTTTTTTTTACTTTTGTAAAAATTTAGTTAGTTTTAACAGTATCCAGTTTGAGTGTTTTTCCCGTTTCCCTTTTCTATCTATCTATCTATCTATCTATCTATCTATCTATCTATCTATCTATCTATCTATCTATCTATCTATCTATC